>CAUYRH010180244.1:0-17178 GCA_963574655.1 Perodicticus potto
ATGAAAAAATGCTCATCATCCCTAATTATTAGAGAAATGCAAATCAAAACCACCCTGAGATACCATCTAACCCCAGTGAGAATGGCCCACATCACAAAATCTCAAAACTGCAGATGCTGGCGTGGATGTGGAGAGAAGGCAACACTTTTACACTGCTTGTGGACTGCAAACTGATACAACCTTTTTGGAAGGAAGTATGGAGAACTCTCAAAGAACTCAAGCTAGACCTCCCATTTGATCCTGCAATCCCACTACTGGGCATCTACCCAGAAGGAAAAAGATCCTTTTATCATAAGGACACTTGCACTAGACTGTTTATTGCAGCTCAATTTACAATTGCCCAAATGTGGAAACAGCCTAAATGCCCACCAACCCAGGAATGGATTAACAAGTTATGGTATTTGTACACTATGGAATGCTATTCAACCATTAAAAAAAAATGGAGACTTTACATCCTTTGTATTAACCTGGATAGAAGTGGAACACATTATTCTTAGTAAAGCATCACAAGAATAAAGAAGCATGAATCCCATGAACTCAATTTTGATATGAAGACAATTAATGACAATTAATGACATGGTGTGGGTGGGGGAAGGGGAGAGCAGAGAGAGAAAGAATGAGGGAGGGGTGGGGAAAGGAAGAGCAGAGAGAGGGAAGGAGGGAGGGGGTGGGGTCTTGGTGTGTGCCACACCTTTTGGGGGCAAAACACCATTTTGAGAGACTTACCTAACAAATGCAATCAGTGTAACCTGCCTTCTTGTACCCTCAATGAATCCCCAACAATTAAAAAAAAAAAGCCCTGTCTCCCCAACCAGGCATGGTGCCTCATACCTGTAACCCCAGCACTCTGGGAGGCCGAGGCAGGTAGATTGCTTGATTTCTTCAGCTCAGGAGTTTAAGACCAGCCTGAGCAAGAGCAGGACTTGTCTCTAAAAAAAAAGCCAGGCAGGGTGGTGCCTGTGGCTCAAGGAGTAGGGTGCTGGCCCCATACACTGGAGGTGGTGGGTTCATATCAGGCCCCTGGTCAAAAAACTGAACAAAACAAAACAAAACAAAACAAAAAAAGTCAGGCATTGTGGCAGGTACCTATAGTCCCAGCTACTCCAGAGGCCAAGGCAAGAGGATCACTCGAGGTCAGGAGTTTGAGGTTGCTGTGAGACTAAGGCTGACAGAGTAAGACTCAGGCCTCATTAAAACAAGCAAACAATCAACAACAACAACAAAAAAACCTGTCTCCCCAATTCTCCAGGAGGTGGATTTGAGAAACTCTCCTTTACTTAGTATTCTGTGGGATAAACTTTTTCTCCACTGCAACCCCAACTATCTCAGCTTACTGGGTATTCTCTGAGTGGCAGACAGTGCAAGACAGCTGGGTGGAAACAGTTCTCCCGGAAGGAAAGCTCTTTGGACTTCTGGAGAACCCAGAAATTTTTAATTATTGGTTTTAATGTTTTTAATTTAAAATACAGAGAAGTTAGCACAAAACACATTAGATGTCTTGGTATGCTTTGTTTGCATGCAGGAAAAGAGAAATGCTAATTAAGACCAATGTCCAGGACGTGAGATGGAGATATCCCACGTGGATTTTGAGACCACGCCAGAAACATGGGGTCCACAGCGTCCCACACGTGACCTTTGTAAAGGTAAGAGTACGCCCTGATCCATCTGGACGCCTGCAGATCCAACTGACATGTTTACTTGCCCAGCGTGGATTTTACATGTGCCGTGAATTAGCTACAAAGCTGCGGGTAGATGGGAAGGAAGGGTGAAGACAGCTTGGCAGCACTTTGGGAAGCTGGCTCAGAGGCACACAAGAAGCCTGATGGGTCTTTAATTAGGGACAAGCAGAGCAAGGAGGTGGATCTTACGCACAGCAGATGGTGAACAGAGCTCTTCCTTGCAACATTTGCTCAGATGAAGCAAACCAAGCCATCCATGGGATCAAACCGGCTGGGTGGCTGGCGCCCAGATGCTTGGAATCCCATCTGAGCACAGGGCGCTTCTGGCAAGCTCCAGTGCCCCCCGGACCATAGCATGACTCTCTCACACTCTTCAACACAGTTCTGCACCATTTTTTTTTTTTTTTTGAGACAGAGTCTCACTGTGTCACCCTTGGTAGAGTGCCGTGGTGTCACAGCTCACAGCAACCTCAAACTCCTGGGCTGAACCAATTCTCTTGCCTCAGCCTCCCAAGTAGCTGGGACTACAGGTGCCCGCCATAACGCCCCACTACTGTTTTGCTGCAATTGTCATTGTTGGTTAGCAGACCCGGGCTGGATTTGAACCTGCCGGCCTCAGTGTATGTATCTGGTACCCTACACACTGAGCTACGGGCACCAAGCCAGGCACCTGTTCATTTTACCTAAAGATATGACACTTGGCTTCACCAAGTGAGTGCCAGTCTAATCTCCCAAGTACTTGGAAAGGAGGCAAGAACTGGGCCATGTTTGCAGGCAGTGGGTACTAACATTCACGTCGTGAACAAAATCCTGCCACCATTTCTGGCAATGAAACCTACTGTACTCAATGCTCATATGAAATGAATATATAAACAATGACATGCTCATATGAACAATAAAACGCCAATAAAGTGTAGTATGGGGGCAGGGGGAGGAAAGAGGGCAAAGGGGTGGCTATCGGCAGAAGGTGGGGGACGTGAACCAGGAACTGCACATTTTGGGGGTGTATGACAAGTGCCCTGGGCGTGGGGCTCTGTTCCAACTGGAACTTTACCCTAGAAGTAAGAACAATGTAATTTAAAAATTTGTACCTTCGACTCAGTAGGCTGAGGCAAGAGAATCACCTAAGCCCAGGAGTTGGAGGTTGCTGTGAGCTGTGACATCACAGCACTCTACAGAGGGCGGTAAAGGGAAACTCTGTCTCTACAAAAAAAAAAAAAATTGTACCCTCATATTAATTTGAAATTAAAAAGAAAAGTATATAAGGAAAAATAAAAACCTCAGGCCAAAGCAGGGGTGGGGTGGACACAGCAATATCTCTCTGCAGTGAGTGGGGAAGAAACAGCTGGTGGGAAAATTTAGTCTGTACAAAGGAATTCACTGGCAACTCAATAGGGCATGTAGAAAGTCACACATGTGCCATTTTCATGTGTCCAACTATTAAAACTAGTAAGGGTGCCTTCTTTCCTAGAAAGGTGACACTTTCTGTGTTTTTTTTGGGGGGGGGGAGGTGGCACAGTAAGGATTTATGGCCCTAGAATGTTTTTCTGAGTTTTATGCTGACTTTACCTCCTGCCCACCCATAAGGTCATCTGTGGTGGAGAGCGTTGCCTGGGTCTGAAATATTTACCAGTGGTCCCTTGCATGCATTTCTCAGAAACACTCCATCTTCTGCAGCCGTTTTTTCTTTGCAAATAGTAGGCCAAAAGTCCATGATCATGGACAGTTCAGATTCTCACATGCACCTCCCCCATCATTGCTGCCTGGCTCCCATCAGTAACTGCTTCTGTCTCTCCAAATGCAAACAGCAAGCTACTTCAGAAAGACGGTAGCGATGGCAGGCTTCAACACGCACAGACAGCCAGCTCTGTGGAGTCTGTTCAGAAGCTGATGCTGCTTAAAGACATTTATTTAAAAAAGTAGTAACAGACAGTGCCTGTAGCTCAATGGGTAGGGCGCCAGTCACAAACACCGAGGCTGGCAGGTTTGAGCCTGGCCGGGGCCTGCTAAACAATAATGACGACTGCAGCCAAAAAATAGCCAGGTCTTGTGGCAGGCGCCTGCAGTCCCACCTACTTGGGAGGCTGAGACAAGAGAATCCCTTAAGCCTGAGATTTTAAGGTTGCTGTAAGCTGTGACGCCATGGCACTCTACATAGGAGGCTGATGTAGTGAGACTCAGTCTCAAAATAATAATAATAATAATAAAGTAATGATTCACAAAAGCCATCATAGACATTCAGTTCAAAGGTAGAAATTCGCCTTGCCAAGAAAGACCTTGCAGGGTTGAGACAGGCGTCCTTGAAGCAGGAATAGACCTGGGTGGATATGAGAATGGCAGTGAGTTTGCATGAGCATTGAGTACAGGAGATATTTACTTTTCCATTCTTGTGATATTTTGCTAAGAAGAATGTGTTTCAACTCCATCCAGGTAAAAGGGCTGCGTTTGGTCCCTTCCTCCAGAGCCAGGGGTTTCTTGTCTGGCTGTGCCACTTCAGTGGGAAGTGTCTTGGGAAGTTTGGACACAATAGCTTGGCATGGCTTTAATGCCCTGCTAACTGGCAGAACACGGGGCTTCCCCAGCACAGCCAACCAGCAATCAATTAAAGGCCTTGCCATAATGGCTGGCGAGAGCTATAACTAGATGGAGGTGTATCAACATGAGTGACATTTGCAGGCTCCACGCAGCCAGCTTCCTGGACACCCCAGCCACCGTGGGGGCACAAACAGTAAGGAGTACACTTGCTTCCAGATCTGTAATTCATCCCAATGTTTACTGTGGGACTCCAGCAAGCTCAAACTGACAGGGATAATTTTCTTGTCTCTCCTCTTCATTTTTTTTTTTTTTGAGACAGAGCCTCAAGCTGTCACCCTGGATAGAGTGCCGTGGCATCACAGCTCACAGCAGCCTCCAATTACTGGGCTCAAGCGAGTCTCCTGCCTCCGCCTCCCAAGTAGCTGGGATGACAGGCGCCCGCCACAACGCCCGGCCATTTTTTGGTTGCAGCCGTCATTGTTGTTTGGCGGGCCGGGGCTGGATTCGAACTCGCCAGCTCAGGTGTACGTGGCTGGCACCTTAGCTGGTTGACCCACAGGCGCTGAGCCTCTCCTCTTCATTTTTTAGGGTATGAAACTGTAAGTTTGTTTTCCATTTTAGAACGGGAGAGAGGGGAGAGTGGGGAAGAAGAAAAACAGAAGCAGAGTAAAAGAGCAGGGAGATGGCACAGGGAGCCCAAAGAGAGAAAAAGGAAGAAGGAAAATTTCCCTTTTGACACAAACACTCTCATTGCAAATGGCATCAGTCCAGGCTTCCTGCATAATGAGCCCGTTGTTGCCAGCGTGACCTGAAGATCTAGTGTATTGCAAGGGTACATGTCAAACCTATCAAGAGTATAAATGTGTTAACACAATAATTAAGTAAGTGAGGTGAAGGCTATGTTAACCTGTTTGATGGAAGCATTGCAAATTGTATATGAAATCAGCACATTGTACCCCCAAATGCATTAATGTATACAGTTATGATTTAACAAAAAGAAAGAAAATGAAAATCAAAAAAAAATAAAATAAAAGAGAGAGAGAGAATTGCTTCTGTGAGGTGCTGACCTCCCCCATGACCCAAGGAGTATTTCACTTGTACTTTTTCTTACTGTTCAGATGGCCTTGCAGTGATCATTGTGACTGTAAATTCTCTCTACGAAGATTTTATTTGCCAGGAAATGTAATGCATCTATTTTCTGTCCAATCTATCCCATTTATTTTCATGCAGTAGACTCAGCATACTATGAGAGTATTAAAGTGAAGATAAAAGGAACATGGTAGGTTCTCTGCTTGTTGACCACACAAGTGACTGTAACAAAGTGGCCACCATGTGGACGTGGTCAACATAAGGAATGAGGCCCACTGTGCTGACACATGCACGTGGTGCATGTCCAGTCCGTGAAGATTAGGTTAGCTTAAGGAGGTGGTCAGTGCCAGGAGGTGGTCAGCTGTGGAGCTTCAGAACGGAATACAATGTTGCATCCAAACAACTTGTGTTCTGGGGGAAGGGATGAACATGGTTGTTCCCTTGAGAGGGGAATTTCCATGCTAAAAAGAAAGTTCTGAAAAAGAGAGATGAGACGGCCCCTGTTACCCAACGCTGTGCTTTTGAACAAGCTGGGAAAGGGAGCTGTGAAGAAAGCCCTCCACACTTCTCATGGGATCTGGGCATTTGGGGTGAGGCTTGGGAGTCTCTGTTCACATACAGCTGGTCAGCTGGCAGTTTGGAGGACTGTGGGCCAATTAGTGGACACAGACATTATGTAACCTTATCTAGTTATGCACCTGCCAAAGTCGAGATTTATTTGAGTCTGTGCACCATCCTCTCTCTGTGCTCACCATCATGGCGGCACACTGCTTTGAATGGAACAATGTTAATATGTAGCAATCACACTTGCCCTTCAATGTTTATCATAGCACAATTCACAGCTTCAAGGATGTTGAATTAACCCCAGTTCCCATCCATCCATGACAGCATAAAAAAAAAAAAAGATATACATACAGAGGGTGCCACAAAATATATGCACATTTTAAGAAAGGAAAAAACAAACTATATTGAAGTTGTAATACTCAGTAGATACTAATAATATTTTAGATCCTGCACATTGCATCTGTTGCAATTGCAGAAATCAAACATGACATGAGTATTACAATTTTAATGAAGTTTTCTCCTTTATTAAAATGCCTACACATTTTTTGCACCCTTGCTATATGCCATGGGGTATGACTCAGAAAAAAAAAAGTAAGGGAAATGAAATATCGTCTCTGGCAGTAACTTTGATGGAACTGCAGAACATTAAGTACCTCAGGAATGGGAAAACAAACTCCAGATGTGCTTTCTAATATTGGGGAATTAATCATTGAGCGCATATGGGGGATAAAAATGAAATGGGGGGGCAGCAGCTGTGGCTCAAGGAGTAGGGTGCCAGCCTGCCCTGGCTAAAAACTGCAAAAATAAATGAATAAATAAATAAAATGAAAAGGGGAGGGTGGAGGAGAGAGAAGGGGTAAAAACCTACCTGTCAGGTACAATGAGCCCAATTCTTACAAAGGATACAGTAAAAACTCTGACTTAAGCAGGATAAAAGGCATTCACAAAACAAAAACATTTACAACCCCGTGATATTCTGCATTTAAAAACAAAAACAGCGTGAGCACACAAAGAGAGCAAGAATAGCCTTTTGACTGCTTTTGCTAGTAAATTTTTCCATTTCCTTAAAACAAAAATTTACTCTTGACAGAATTGGATACTTCTTTTTCTATTCTTAAGATACTTTACTAAGAGGAATTTGTTCCAGCTCCATCCAGGTGAATATATAGCTGGCCACCCTGTGTATTTCATAGCAATGTTTAATCCAGGCATATTTATTGCTGACTTTTGTTGGGTCCAGTAAGAAGAACATGTCTCATATGTGTTCATTTGTGGTTCAATGTCGTATGAGCAGTGGCAAAAATACACACTTTGCGTTATGGGACCACATCATTTTTTTTAAATACTATAATCAAGGGAGATAAGGTCTTTGGAAAAAATGCAGAGTATTCTGGAACTGTAAAATGAAACCAGAAAAAGCACTGTGTTATAAAACATATCCCATCAAATTTCACCTACAACATTTCGAAGGTAATAAAGCATTATTAAAAAAACAAACAAACAAAAAAAACCAGGCTCAGCATCTGTGTAGCTCAGTTGTTAGGGTGCCAGCCACGTACAGGTTTGAACCCCACCAGGGCCTGCTAAACAACAACGGTAACTGCAACAACAACAAAATAGTCAGGTGTTAAGGCAGGTGCCTGTAGTCCCAGCTACTTGGAAGACTGAGGCAAAAGAATCGCTTAAGCCTAGGAGTTTGAGGTTGCTGTGAGCTGTAACACCACGGCACTCTACCGCGGGCAACATAATGAGACTCTGTCTAAAAATAATAATAAAATAAATAAAAATAAAAACTCAGAATGTGTCTAGTGTATTTAAATTAGCCTTTGGTATGATGTGATTGCAAGTACTCAATACTGCAAAGAGAAATTCAGGTCAACCAGGGGATTGATAGCTGCAGAAATTCAAAGGCAGGCAAAGATCTAAAAAATGGGTGGTTTCTTTTTTTTAAAGCTGACATGCTTTTTCACATGGCTGCTATAACCGAGAACATGTCATAAATGAGCTAAAGCGGCACTGACCAGTTCCTTTGGTGAGGGGTCATGCAGAGGCAGCCCAGATTCTCTGCTTATGGTGTTTTTATAACAGACATGAGCACACCTGTCCCAAAAAGAACTTGAACTTCAGATGTTCAAGGGCAAGAGAAGGTATCCAAGCTCCAAAAAATGGATGGGGCTCAGCGCCTGTAGCACAGTGGTTACGGCGCCAGCCACATGCACTGAAGCTGGCAGGTTCGAGCCCGGCCCAGGACAGCTAACCAGCAATGACAAGTGCAACAACAACAACAACAAATAGCCAGGTGTTGTGGCAGGTGCCTGTAGTCCCAGCTACTTGGGAGGCTGACGCTAGAGAATCACTTAGGCCCAAGAGTTTGAGGTTGCTGTGAGCTGTGATGCCATGGCACTCTGTCCAGGGCACAGTGAGACTCTGTCTCAAAAAAATAAAATAAAATAAAAAGAGAGAGAGAGATGGATTTATTTTTCCTCAGCTCAGTGAATGCTGCCTCCCCACTTGAATGCACAGTAGACCTTTCATAGCTGACCCCCTCCCTACACTGACCACCTCCTTAAGTTGACCTCATTTACATGGACCGGACATGCACTCCCTGTACAAATCCATACAGTAGGCCTGGCTCCTTAGGTTGGCCACCTCCATACACTGTCCAGTTTGTTACAGTCTCTTGGGTGGTCAACTTATAGATGTTTTACGGTGTTTATTTATTGTTTCTTTCATCTACTAGAGCTGCCAAATGTTGGTAGCCGTTAGGAATATTTCCTCAGTATCTGCTCCATTAGGAGAAAAGTCTGTACTGAGGTTATCAACTGAGAGGCCAGGAGACTGTCAATGAAAATTTCATGGTGAAGTTTACAGACTTAGACCAACTAAGAGAATGTGATTCACTGCCTGTATTCCTGTCTCCTCTTCTCTTTATTTCTCCACCCTGCCTTTGCCTAGCAGTCACCAGTCCTGTATTAAAGTTTAAGGAGCAACCATCTACCTCCCAACCTGCAGTCTATACCCCAATCTCCTAAGGAAGGTGGTGGAAGTGCCATTTTCTATTTTTGGGTCCTTATGGAATGTAACATGCATGCAAGGCAGTTGCAATTAACACAAAATTACATGGTTAGTATGTAGGGTTTTGGAGTGAATATGTCAGAAGCCAAAAGCATATGCCCACATTTATACTATTAGTGGTTTAGATTGAGTTTGAAGGGATAAAAACTTTCTTTTGTTTGATCATTGATCAAAACACCACCATTTGAATATTTTGAGTATGAAGCCCTAACTTAAAAACAAATGGTACATATGAGTCAACGACTCCAGTTTTGCAAAGTGAGAAAGTTCTGAAGATGGTGGGTGGTGATGTGGACACCATAATGCCAGTGGATTTAGTGCTACTGGATTGTGCCAAGTAAAAATGGTGAAGACAGTGAAATTTTGTGCTGGGCTTATTTTAATACAATGTTTTCTTTTCTAAGAATGTAGTACAAGAAAAAAATAGCATATTGTAGATAAATGAATAAGTCAATGCCCTCCCTTCCACTTGAGATAATTGTAGACATATGTTGGTGCATATATTTTGCTCTAAAATCAAGATAGCATGCCAAATGCTTTCAAACCGTCTCCTGCTAGTTCAATGAGAAGCATTAAAAAACAACTGCGCGTCTGTACCAGAGCAGAGGAGATACCAATCATAGCCAATTAAAATCACGGCCCAGACCAAGCAAAAAGAGGCACCTGGATCTCATTGACCTGTCTGCATAGATGTTCTACTAAAGAGACTTTAACGGAAATCTATTTTCAAAAATCGTGCCCATTTCTTTTCACCGAGAAGTTTAAGTCAAACAAATACCCCGTTTCAATAAAAGGGCTTTCAGACATTTGTCCCTGGGCAAGCAAGTCTTGAATGTATTACTAATGTTTCCATTGGCCAACAAAGATGGAGCCCTCTTAATGGGGATGGAAGTGGTGGAGTTTGGTGGTTCTGTGTTCTTATTTAATGTATACCATCACCGTGGATAAGTGACTATTGTTATCTCTGTCTTACAGCTCTGGAGACTGGTATAAATAAACTAGCCCAGGGTCACCTGGTCAGGAAATGTGCCTTCAATATTTGAACCCAAGTAGCATGTCACAAGGAGTGTCTAAAAACTCACCAGCACACTGGTACACAGGTGTATAAACAGCCCTTGCTTGATGCCTTAACAAAGTCTATATTCACACTCTTCATCCTCAGATTATGTTTTGCAAGCGTGCAATCTGGAAGTAAGTATTTTGAGCCCAAGTTGCCTTTTTCTATTTCTACTGTGCTGAATTTAAATCAACTCAACAGGTATGTATGGACTCAAAATACCTCAGAGTGCACGTCAAAGCTACGTAGATGCCTGCCTGTGTGGGCGAGGGTAGGGAAGATGGAGCAACTTGCACGCAAATGTACACAGGGAAGTTATATAAAGGGAGATTGGGAAGTTGTTACTTCATTTAAGCTGCTATAACAAAATACCACAGACCAGATGGGTTATAAACAACAAACACTTGTTTATCACAGTCCCAAAGGTTGGAGGTCCTAGATATCAGTGTGGCAGATGTTGTGTCTTACGGGGAATCACTACTTAATTCATAGACAGCACCTTCCCACTATGCCCTTGCATGGTTGGAGGAGTGAGGAAGCTCTTTGTGGTCCCTTTTATAAGGACACTGAGGCTTATAAACAATACTCATTAATTGCTCACTGTCTTGGAGGCTAAAGGTTTAAGATCCCAGTGTGGCAGATGCTATGAGTGGTGGGGACTCACTCCCAGGTTCACAGATGGTGCCTTCTCACTGTGTCTCACTGTGTCCTCAGAGGAATGTCTGCACCTTTCTGGGGTCCCTTTTATAAGGACACTGAAGCTTATAAACAACAGATGTTTATTGCTCATAGGTCTGGAGGCTGAAGATCCCAGTGTGGCACATGCTGTGAGTGGTGGAGACTCACTCCTGGTACATAGATGGCATCTCTTCGCTGTGTCCTCACATGGTGGATTAGGGACTTTTGGGGGGTTCCTTTTATAAGAACACCAATCCCATTCATGAAGCTTCACCCTCATGACCTCAGCACCTCTCAAATCCCCCACATCCTATACCATCACTTTGAAGGTGATGATTTTAACTTTGGAAGAACACAGGCAACAGACCATAACAAAAGTACAATATTACAAGTGAGCAAATCATATGACAATAAAAAAAGGAGAGAAAATTTTAATTTAGTTGAGGAACTTGTTGTTAGGATTTCAGGAACAAAATATCTTTGAGCTGGGACCTCCAGTGTGAGGGAATTCAGCCCATGGAGATGGGGCCAAAGAGGAAAATTACAGTGACATCTAGCATAAGAGGAGAAGACGGAGAAAGCACTCAAGAGAAACAGGAGGAAAAACAGAATTCGGTCTGGAGCAAGAGGGAATGTAGAAAGGTCGATGGAGGTCACTGATCTCCTTGTAACTGTTGATAACCTGTGCTGTTTGTCTGACCTGGGATTGAATTCCAAAGCAATCACCCTTGAGTTTGGGCATGTTTCTCAGTTCCTGTAAGACTAATGTTTTAATTTTTTAAAATTTCTTTCCACAGTTATTTTCACAATATTGCTTTTACAGGATTAACAACTATTCAGAGTGGTTTGCATAGAACAAAATTGTTTTTTAATTATTTCATAGTCTTACACAGGTGCACCTATTTTGGTTACATATTTTGCTTTTGACATTTTAATTTATAACTGTGCCCTTCACCCAGAATATATGTATTGCACCTATTAAATGTGATTTTACTCAAACACTCCTTCCCCCTCCCATCTACTTGATTTTCATTGAGTTTTGCTTCCATATGTATGTACAAATAAATATTGATCAACTAGTTCCAATTTAGGGCTAAATACATGTGGTATTTATTTTCTTGTGATACTTCTTTTAGGAAATGTTCTCCAGTTCCATCTAGGTTCCTACAAAAGACACTTGATCACCTATCGGTGGCTCAGGCCTATAATCCCAACACTCTGAGAGGTTGAGGCAGAACATTATTGAACTCAGAAGTTGGAGACTTGCTTGAGCAAGAGCAAGACTTTGTGTCCACAAAAAATAAAATAAAATAAAAATAGCCAGGCATTGTGGTGGGCACATGCAGTCCCACGTACTTGAGAGGCTGACGCAGGAGGATCACTTGAGCTCAGGAATCTGAGGTTGCTATGAGCTACGATGACATTGAACTCTACCCAGGGCGACACAGACTCTGTCTCAACAAAACAAAACAAAACAAAACAAACAAAAAGAAGGAAACTTGAGTGAATTCTTAAAAGTCATGTAAAATGCTTAGCATGCTAATTACCACACAACATGTTCTTCAGAAAGTAATCAAACACACAAAAACTCTGAACACATGGAATTGATTGACAGCCTAAAGAATGAGTGATATATAATTATAGAAGTTTACAAACATGACATCTGTGGATAGCCTGTGGTTGCTTTCTAAGTACAGCTGAATTCTGTTTTTGTGAATTCATCTACTCTCTAAAATTTTGTAACCCCCCACATCAAGACTTCAAAGACTTTTGCAGTCATTTTCAGGCTTGTGTAAAGCAGGAAGAAATTTATATCACCCAACGTGCACGTTCCCAGCTGCATCAGCTCTTGTACTGTGTAAACAAGTGTCACTTTCATTGTTTATTCACTGCCTGTGTTTTGCATATTTGTGCATCTTCTTGGTGATTTTGCTAGTTGAAACAGCCCCAGGAGAATCCTCAAAGACATGAAGTTAACCTTCCATTTGATCCTGCAATCCCATTAGTAGGGGTCTACCCAGGAGAACAAAAATCATTTTACCACAAAGACATTTGCACAAGAATATTTATTGCAGCTCAATTCATGATTGCCAAGTCATAGAAGCAACCCAAATGTGCATCAACCCATGAATGGATCAGCAAACTGTGGTGTATGTACACCATGGAATACTCCATAGTGAGTTCAGCCATAAGAAAAGATGGAGACTTTACATCTTTTATATTTACCTAGATGGAGTTGAAACATGTTCAACCATAAGAAAAGATGGAGACTTTGCATCTTTTATATTTCCCTAGATGGAGTTGAAACATGTTCTTAGTAAAGTGTCATGAGACTGGAAAAATAAATATCTGATCTACTCAATACTAATATGGCATCAAGATATAAAGAATTACATCATCATATGAACAATAAAACACAAATATAGTCTAGTACGGGGCACATGGAGGAAGAAGAGGGAAGGGGGAGAGGGAAGGTTGATTGACAGAAGGAGGGAAGGCATATAGCAGGATCTCCCCTAATGGGCACAATGTGAGGGTATTCAGGATGTCCCCTGGGTAAGGGGTTTTTTTCCAACTGGAACTTTACCATGGAAGTGAGAACAGTTATTTAAAAATGTGTACTCTCATATTAATTTGAAATTTAAGTAAGTAAATAATAGAAATAGAACTGAGACAGTCCCAGCAACAAAGCTGAAAAACTGTCTTGTGCCCCCAAGCACAAGGAAGATGGAATATGCAATGCCATGAAAATCTGTGTGTTACAGAAACATAATTCAGGGCATTAGTCATAGTTCTGCTGGCACAATATAATTCAGTTAGTGATGTCTGTTCAATGAGGCATTCCTTTTTTTTTTTTTTTTTTTGGCAGTGTTTGGCCAGGGTTGGGTTTGAACCTGCCACTTCCGGCATATGGGGCCAGAGCCCTACTCCTTTGAGCCACAGGTGCCGCCCTCAATGAGGCATTTCTAAACAGAAGCATGCAGAATGCAAGGTCACATATTGATTGGTTAATGAAAACCCTGTGAGCAGACATCACAGAAACCTAATCTTGTGTTTCCCCCAGGAGCAGTAGCTCCAACCCAGGAATGAATTAATAATATGTGATATATGTATACCATGGAATACTACTCAGCCATTAAAAGAGATGGAGACTTTACATCTTTTATGTTAAACTGAACTGAACACATTCTTCTTAGTAAAGTATCACAAGAGTGGAGAATCAAGAATCCAGTGTACTCAACTCTAATATAAAGGCAGTAGATGATCTAATACAATGTGACAGGGTAAGGGATCGGGCAGAGGGGAAGAGTGGGGGGTCATGATGCGTAATACACCTCTTGTGGGCAGGACACAATTATAAGAGATACTTTACCTAGTAAATGCAATCAGTGTAACCTAATTCTTTATATCCTCAATGAATCCCAAACAATAAAGAAAAAAAAAAAAGAATTTACTAATTCAGGCTTGTAATACTTAACACTCCAGGAGGAGAAGGCAGGTGGATTGCCTGAGCTCAGGAGTTTGAGGCAAACTCTGAGCAAGAGTGAGACCTGTCTCTACAAAAAAGGGAAAAATGAAAAAGCCGGGCATTGTGGCAGGTGGCTGTAGCCCCAATTACTTGGGAGGCTGAAGCAAGAGAATTTCTTAAGCCCAAGAGTTTGAGGTTGCTGTGAGCTATGATGCCACAGCACTCTACCAGGGGTGACACTGTGAGACTCTGTCTCAAAAAAAAAAGAAAAGAAAAGAAAGAAAAAAAGAAAAAAAAAAAAAAGAAAAAGTTTACTAATTCAGTATTTATGATGACTTTATAGAACATAACTGCCATGAATACTGAGAATTGAATGTAATTTCAATTTTTAGTCCCACAGAATGATGGCACTGGTTGGGTTGGCTCATTTCTGGATTGGTGGTTTTTTTCCCAATACTGAGCTCATCATGGGCATTTGATTAGCATTAGATCAATAAATCAAGTAGATGAACCAGCTGGCTACATTACTTAATGTTGTGCATAAGCTGTCATATTTAGTAAGGAAGAGCAACATAGAGAAATAAAATGAATAAGATGTCTGTTCTAAGTTATGGTAGAATGTAACATCAAATACCCACAGAGGAACAAGAATTATAACTAATCTCCCAAAATCATGTTCAGTGGTAGTCTAGGAAGGTAGTCGTGTATGTGACTAATGTTGATTTTGCCCAAATGTCTGTTCTAATCAGTAGAGTTAATGACAATCGCAAAAACTTAAATGTGTGTACACTTCCCATATTAGTTTCTAGTGGCTGTTGCAACAAATCACTCCAATTTGGGTAAAATAAGACAGCGGGGATTCGTTCTTTCACATTTCTGGAAGCAGAAGCCCAATGTCAAGTTGTTGGCAGAAAGGTTCTTTCTCTGGGGGTTGAGAGGGAGAATCTATTTTTTGCCTCTTCTAACTTCTGTTCCCTGTTGTCATTCTGTGGCTGTGGCCACATTACCCCAGTGTCTGCCTCCATTATCACCTGGCCTTCCCCTCTTCCATCTGCTTTGTTCCTTGTGTGTATTTTATAAGGACACTTCTCATTGGATTTAAGGCCACCTGGATCATCTGAGATGGTCACATCTCACAATTATTAAATTATTACATCTGAAGAGACCCTATTGCTCTAAATAGTCATATTTGCCTTAGCTTAGCTGAGGCTACTATAACAAAATACTGTATGAGAGAGGAACACTTTTACACTGCTGGTGGGACTGCAAACTAACACAGCCTCTTTGAAAAGAAGTATGGAGAATCCTGAAAGTGCTCGAAATAACTTTCCATTTGATCCTGCAATCCCATTACTAGGCATCTACCCAGAAGAAAAGAAAAAATCGTTTTATCATAAGAACATTTGCACCAGATTGTTTATCACAGCTCAATTTATGATTGCTGAGTCATGAAAACAATCTAAATGCCCCATCAACTCAGGAATGGATTAACAAATTGTGGTATATGCACACCATGGAATACTATCTGGCCATTAAAAAGATGGTGACTTCACATCTTTTATAATATTCTGGATGGAGTTGAAACACATTCTTCTTAGTGAAGTATCACAAGAATGGAAAAGCAATTATCCAATGTTCTCAATACTAATATGGAGCCAATGGATGATCTGACGCATGCCTACATAGGAGAAACATTCATTTGCATTCAAGTTGGGGGGGACAATGATGAACGAGGGTAGAGATGCTCTCAATGAATGGGCACAGGTGGGAGTGTTTGTCACATCTTTTGTACCCTCACATTAACCTGAAATAAATTTACTTAAAAAAAAATGACCATAACCTGGGTGACTGAAATGACAAACATAGCTCCCAGTTCTCATCAGCTGAACCAAGATACTGCTCAGAGTTCTGGAGGCTGGGATGACCCAGGTGTTGGCAGATCTGGTATCTACTGAGAGCCTCATTCCTGGTTTGCACCTCCACTCTACGTCCCCACATGATGAACAGAGAAAGACGGGCATCGGTCCCATCATAGGACACCACCATCCCGACCTCATCTAAATCTAATCACCTCTCAAATAAATCATCTCCTAAAACCATTCCACCGTGGGAGTCAGGGCTTCTATCTATGGATTCAGAGGGGCACAAACATGCTCTTGGCTAATCAGATTGGGGATTAGAACATGGGCATGTGTTTGGAGGGCCACCATCTGAGTCACAGCCCTCCTATGCAGAGAAGCATGGGATCAGAAGAAAGGACAGTTTATGTTCTGACTCCACACAGGAGCAGGGAACACAGCCACATGCGTGCCTGGGGACATGAGGCACCTTGAACTGAGCTTTCCCCCCTTGGCAACTTGGGAGGATTTGATTTCAGTGGTGTGGAAAATCCCAATCCTGGCCTGCTCCCAGAATTGAGCTAAAATGTCATGGGTCCTACAAAAGCTCACACCGTGACTATGACAGGAAGACGAAACGGGCTGATGCAAAAATTTGCATTAAGTTGAAACATTATGGAAAATGCATGGAGGATTCTTCCTATCATCTAGGCCTCAGAATCATGGCCGACAGACAGGCAACATAAATTACCAAATATTTATCAAAGACAATGATTGGACCAGCTCAACATCCACAATCTCAATTCTGATTCTTTTAATAGCTTCCCAACAGCTAGCAGGATATCTCTCTCTGTGTCTCTCTCCCCCGTCAATTTCTGTCTTTCTCAAACACAAACATACACACTTTCTGTCTGTCCTTATTCCTTTGTCACTTTCCCTCTCTCTCTCTCACACACACTCACTTTTTCTGTCTTTGTCTTTCTTTCTCTCTCTCTCTCATGTTCTCTCTCTCTCAATCTTATGCACACACACACCATACTTTCTGTCTTTGTCACTTTCCAAACTTTCTTTTTTTTTTTTTTTTTTTTTTGATTAAGCAAAATTATAGTTATGAAGTAGCAACGAAAATAATTTTTTGGTTGGGGGTCACACAACATGAGGAACTGTAGTAAGGAGTCTCGGCTTTAGGAATTT
>CAUYRH010180245.1:0-13569 GCA_963574655.1 Perodicticus potto
AGTAATTTTCACTTGTACCCTTGTAAGATGCACCGTAAGTGTGATCCCACCAATCACCCTCCCTCCACCCATCCTCCCCCCTCCCCTCCCCTCCCTTGCCCCTTTCCCCATTTCTTGTGCTATAACTGGGTTATAGCCTTCATATGAAAGCTATAGATTAGCTTCATAGTAGGGCTGAGTACATTGGATACTTTTTCTTCCATTCTTGAGATTCTCTCTCCCTTCTTAAACCTCAAAGGATTTGGGACCCACGGTGGGTTTTAAATCAGAGGCTGCTCCACAGGGTAATCCTGGGCAAGGTCGCTGGCAGTGGTCCCCACCGCAGGGACGGTGGAAATGCCAGGATGGTTTGTCCAGAGGCAAGTTCCTGTATTTTCATGAGACTTGGTAGAACGAGCTCCAGCGGGATGCCAAGGACATGTTGTTCAGAGGAGAGACGCAGGGTGGACATCAGCAGCTGTACCTGTTTCTCCAGGCTTCGGGTGGTGGAGAAGACGCTCTCACTACTGTGAGTCCTGCTGTCGCTACTTCGGGTCCAAGCTGCAGCTCTGAATGGCCACAGAGACAGGGAGTGCCAAGCTTCCATCATCGCTTGGAGCAGAGGGTGCTCGTGACACCACTGTGAGAAAGGGTTGGCCTTGGGGAAGAGACACCCACACTGGAATCCTACAGGGGACAAGGGCCTGGGTTCCAAGCCCGTCCAAATCCTCCATGCTGGGGTTTGGGCAGAGCCCAGAGCTGCCTCGGGGCTGTCCTAGAACAAGCCTGTGTTGGCTCCTTCAGGAATGGGCGTTTCTATCCAAACCGCTTCCTCGAATTGCTCAGTGCAAGCTGGCTGTGGCGGGATGGGGACTTCTGGTCCCCAGCAGGCTGGTGCTGTGCTTGTCCAGTGTGGACAGAGGACCAGTCCCTTTGACTGAGTCGTGCTCTCTGCTCCTATTTTGAGCAGGAGACTGGCTGCTTTCTAGCCCAGGGGTTCTTCTTGCCCCTGGCACCAGGTTATCTGGGGTAGATCCTGGCACTTGTTCTCTGCCGCCCCTGCACGGCTGCCTGGGTCAGAATCTCAGGGTGATTTCACAAGCTCCTTTCCAGGATTTGTCTACTCGCTGAAGTTAGAGAATGACTGGACAATGACTGGACCGTGTTCTGCTCCCGGAGGCTGAGGATTTTGCATCCATTTCCCCTCTCTGCCTGGATGTTGCAGGGCAGGAATTCTCGAACATGTTGTGTTCTGAGCCAAGTGGCCTGGGTTCAAATCCTGACTCCACCACGTCCTGGCTGAGGGACCCTGGACAAACCACGTCACATGTCTGGTGCCCTGTATCCTCATCTGTAAGGAGGGGGTGGTGATACTACCCCCTGTAGTAGCCTCCCATTGATGTTGACCCAGGCCCTCAGAATGTGACCTGATTTGGAAAAGGGTCTTTGCAGATATGAGTTAAGGATATCTGGATGCAATCACCCTGGATTTCAGGAGGACCCTAACTCCACTTAGGCTGGTGTTCTTATAACATAAGGAGAGGTCACAGAGAAATATACAGAGGGGAGGGGTATGTGAAGATGGAGGCAGAGAAGGGGAGCAGTGTGGCCACAAGCCAAGGAATGCCAAGAGCCACCAGAAGCTGGTGGAGGCTAAGAGGAGTTCTTTCTTAGAGCCTTTGGCAGGATTGCGGCCTTGCCCATACTTTGATTTTGGACTTCTGGTCTCCTGAACTGTGATAGAACTAATTCTGTTGTTTTAAGCAACCTGGTTTATGGTAACTTGTAATGTGGAAGCCCCAGGGAATGAATATGCCTTCTCAAAGGACGGTTATCACCTACAGCTGATGACACACAGCACAGAGTAGGTGCTCAGTGAACATTCACCATTGTTCCTGCGTTGCCTTCTCAGGGGGAGGGGGATGTGCGGGACACAGGAAGAGGGAACATCAGGATCGCTCAGTAACCTTTCAGAGTGGCAACCTGTGGCCCTGGAAGGAACCCATGTGTCAAAAGAAGCATCCTAGGGTCTCCAGGGACATCTGGCTCTGGCCGAGATGAGTCTCTCCCTACCCTGCTGGCTGTGACTGAGCCCTGGAAGGACAGCTCCGGAGGGAGAGAAAACAGGAGACAGCTGGGAAGGGCAGCTGCCGGGCTGAGGGCTGAGGCCTTGGCCTTCGTGAGGAATGCTTGCGGCCATGAATCACGGCCTGCAGGCCAATCGCTGCCTGCTGACACATCACACCCCAGGGGGAGGACAGGGGTGACCTCATGCTGGTTGTCAAACACTCAGGGCCCCTCCCAGCTCTGCCCGAAGCTTCAGTGTTGCCCAGAGGGAGCTGTCCCCACCCCACTCCTTCCCAGCTTCTCTACCCTTGCACACACAGCAGGACAATCAGACCTTCCCAGCCAAGACTTGAGTGGCGGTTTATTATTTGGACGCTTTTGGAATGGGCGAGGCGAGCAGTTTCCACTTCCCTGAGAGCGGTGGATCGTAAACCCTGGACTAGCGCTGCACGTCTGCCCCAGCTGCAGGGAGAGCGCCCTGGGATAAGCTGTGCAGGGCTCGTTCCCAGGGCTGGAGGCCCATTCTCTCCTGCCTTCATCTATAAAAATAATGGTTTGCAGATGGGGAAACTGAGGCCCAGAGGAGGCAAGGCCTTTCAATATACATCCAAGCCAAACAGTGTCTTGGCGAGGGAGGGACTCGTGGGGGGCTGATCCTGGGCAGAGCTCTGTCCTGCTTCCTGGCCTCTTCCAGGCTCTCCTGGGCATCTTGGCTCCCTGCTCCCGGTTCCTGGGTGGACCCGAGTTGGGTCCACTTTATAAATGAAGAGGAAACTTTATTTCCTCTGCCCTACCTTCTGAAAGTGAGCAATCCTACTGGCAGCAAACTTTAGCTCCCTGAGCTCACTCTGTGCCCATCCAGCCGTCAGAGACAGAGAAAGCTCTGCGTTGTCATTTTGGCCACTAGATAGATGGCGCATGACTTTGAGCAAGAATTTTAGAGGATTCTATGGAGACTGGACAATTAGTGTTGAGCGGGGGTCCCCGAGTGTCCTCTGCCCCCAGGAGAGAAGGACAGGCTGCACTATCCCTGAACTACTTTGGTCTCCACTGTGCCTGGGGACTTGGGAAGGACCAGTCAGAGCTCTCCACGGCTCCCGCCTTGTTTGTTTTACCATCATAACTTGAAACCAGTGTTTGAGCATCACCAGGGCAACAGCCCAACAGCCCTTGGTCCCCTTCCAGCCCCACACAGTGGGGACCAGGGCAAAAGGGGGAACAATGAAAATAAGTCAACCCCCTGCCACCCCACAACCTGGGAAAACAGTGGCCTGAGAGAGAAATCCCGGCTTCTCTGGTGCTTCGATGGGGGCACTTTGAACATGAGCAGAACAGCTTGCGAGACCTCCGTGGTAATAGATACTTTATTTTTGCAATGGTGGTTAGAGACAACAGGTATTTTTAAGCTTTTTAATGAAGTTTAACATCTATGAAGAAAGTGTACAAGCCATGAGCATGCCACTTTCGCAGACTGTGTGATTTTTGTAAACTGAATATACCAACATCTGATCAGGAATCAATGTATGTTCAGCCCCTGAGGAAACTGTGCCCTCCCCAGGAGCCCATGTGCCCCCAATATACCCCCAAAGTAAGCATCATCCTAACTTCTCAGAGTGCAGGTCAATTTGCTTGTTTTTTTGTACTTTGTATGAATGGAATCATACACTCTGTCTCTTTGGGGTTGAAGCCAATGGAATTTTTAGGCTTGAGTTGCCCTTCTCACCTCAATAAAGGAAATAGAAGGCACTTTCCTTGTGCCCACGAGCCACCTGTGTGTCAACAAGAGGGATTGGAATGCATGACTTCAGCTGACATGTGGAACGGAGATGGGGGAAGGCTTGATTTTTACAGAAAAGCACATGGTGAGACACCGTGGCTCATGCCTGGAGTTCTAGCACTTTGGGAGGTTGAGGCAGGAGGAATGATTGAGCCAGGAGTTTGAAATCAGCCTGGGCAACATAGTGAAACCCTGTCTCTAAAAAAAAAAAAAATTAGCCTGTCGTCCCAGCTACATGGCAGGAGGCTGAAGCAGCAGGATTGCTTGAGACCAGGAGTTTGGGGTAACAGTGAGCTATGATCATGTCACTGTGCTTCAACTTGGGTGACAGAGTGAGACACTGCCTCAAAAAAAAAAAAAAAATTAACAGTGTCAGCTCCTTATGTTGTATCCACCGGGTGTGGTGGATGGAGAAAGGAGGGCAGCGCAGAGTTAGCAAGAAGCCTGAGCAGTGGGAGCTCCAGAACCTCGCTTACAGAAGCCCTCATGTCTTCCTGGCAGGGCTCTGGGGTGCCCTATGCCACTGCGTCCCTGAACTGCAGACTGCTCTGGTCACTCCTGAGTTTATGCCTCCTCTGTGCAGGCCAGAGCTTCTCAGCTTCGGCCTGGCATATCTCTGTGTCCCTGGGTGGCCCTGGCTCCTGCTGCCTGGTCAGCACCCCCTGCCCAGTGCAGACCCCCAGGGCGGCCGTGGCACCTGCTGCCGCTCAGATCTCACTCTTTCTGTCCCAGGGTTTTGGAGGGTTCTTGGTGTTCCATGTCCATTTGGCCAGTGAGTCTTAAACTCACAACAGGAAAAGACCAGCTTTTAAAATTGCAAACTGCTGCTTTTTTGTAGTAAGGATGACGTACTTGACATAAAATGAAAGAAACAAAGCCGTAAAAAATACAAGCCCCCACTTATTATTTTCACTTGAGTCCATAGCCACGTATAACAAATACAAGCAGGACAAACATGGAAAGGGGAAAAGGCACAATTAGTCTTAGTTTCTGCACTTATTTCGGGGCAGATTAGTGACAAATCATCAGCAGGCCAGGTGCAGGCCTGTGAGGGCACAGCTTCAGACGAGCCCTCTGTCCCGCCATAGGCTGACCTTGAAGGACTCAGGTTCACGCTGGCCTTGTGGCCTCCTTCCCAGCTCCTGGGCATTCCCATCTTTCTTCTGATTTCTGGCTGTGCTGCTTTAGCTGAAGTGAGAGACGGGTGCTTGCCCCACGTCCTTGTCAACCTTGTTCTCTGAAGTGTCTTCCAGAGCCTAGCAGTTATGCTTGGCTTCTTCTTTTTTTTTTTTTTTTGAGACAGAGCCTCAAGCTGTCGCCCTGGATAGAGTGCGGTGGCATCACAGCTCACAGCAACCTCCAATTCCTGGGCTCAAGCGAGTCTCCTGCCTCTGCCTCCCAAGTAGCTGGGACTACAGGCGCCCACCACAACGCCTGGTTATTTTTTGGTTGCAGCCGTCATTGTTGTTCAGCGGGCCTGGGCTGGATTCGAACCCGCCAGCTCAGGTGTACGTAGCCGGCACCTTAGCCCGTTGAGCCACAGGCGCTGAGCTAGTACTCGTATATTTTTAAGTTGAATTGCATGTTCTAAAGACCTTTCCCCATCATTTGCTATGCATCATTATTCACATAGCTGATCACGGTCTTTCACTTGTGACTGTAACACAATGGATAGAAATAGTCCTCTATTGCTAGACATTAGGTTATTTCTCCTTTGGTTTGATAGAACCATATAGATGAGTATACCCATCTGTATTCCAAATTATTAAATTTATAGTCAAAAGGTCAAAATAATACTTAGAAAATTTCAATACAGGCACTTGCAGTGTTAAAAATCTCACAAAACGAGGCAGTCTTAAAGAAGATTGTCCAAGATTTTTAGTTGATGATAGAAGTTGTGCTACTCTTGAAGCAGAGGGAATTATTCCAGTCTGCAAAGTATATTATGTAAATAAGAGACCAGGTAGATTAATGGTTTGCAGACAGAGAGGGCCAGAGGAGATCTTTCATTACTGTGATTGATGGCCTCCAAGGGAAAAATAATAACATGGCTGGCCAGTGTCCAACAATCTTTAAAAAATGATCTTCCTTTTTCTAGCAAGCAAAACTTTCTAAATGCCTTTATTTTAAGCTTATTGTATCAACTCATGTTATTTTTGTTTTGGAAACTTTTAAAAACTGTGAAGAGATATATTTAATAAAACTTCTTTAGAGAAATCATCATCAGCATTTCTAACCAAAGAACAATTGTGGGAGGGAGGATTCTTTTCAGAAGCACACAGAACAATGCCAAATTTCTGATTTTCAAAGGAATTGCTTAAATAAGGCACAGAAATGAACTGGAAGGAAAAAAGTTATGAAATTTTCTCAAGTTTCTCTCAAGTGTATTGCAGATTTTAGTAGCAAAAAGATGAGGCTTGGATTTGTAAGGTATGAATGTTGAGATTATAAAATTCTGTAATTTTTTTTAAAATATAAATTTCAACATTTAAGATATTTTATTTAACCATTAGGGGCCATGGACAGTTGATTAAAATAAGTCCTCGCTTGTGCAAGCTTCTTGCCATGGATAAATGAATATATTATTAATAGATGCAATATTATAATTTAAGAAAAAAAAAGAAAACCTTCCACTGCCTTTCTGATATACAAATATACCTGGATGGCTTTTATGCTTACAGGTAAAAATTCTATAATGATTAAAACTTCATTAATGCTTTTATTCTAAAATTATTGCATCAGTTTTATAAGTGATGCGAGGTGCAAGTTCAGTTTCAGTCTTTTACATGTGGTTATCTAGTTTTCCCACACCTCTTATTCAGTAGGGATTCTTTTCTGCAGTGTATGCTTTTGTTTGGTTTGTCAAAGACTAGATGGTGACTTGAGGCTGGTTTCATCTCCAGGTTCTCAATTCTTCTCAGTAGATCTATTTCTGTATTTTTAGGCCATCACCATGATGGTTGATCACTATAGATTTGTACTATAACTTGCAGTCTGGTAATGTGATGCCTCCTCCTGATTTGTGTTTATTTTGTAGAACTGCATTGACTATCAGGGATTTTTTTCTGGTTCCGTATGAATTGAGAAATTATTTTCTCAAGTTCTTCACTGTATGATGGTGGTATTTTAAGACAAACTTCACTAAATTTATAGATCCTTGGAGTAATATAGACATTTTGATGATATTAATTCTTCCCAGCCATGAGCATCGTATGTTCTTGACTTGTTAAGGTCTGCTATTTCTTTTCTGAGGGTTTGTATGTACCTTAATACTAACTTAAAGTAAAAAAATGAATAAATACAGTTATTATCATATAAATATATACAAAGAAAACTGTGCTATTGTTATTTTGGAATCTTTTAAGAGTTATGAAAAGATATATTTAATAAAACATCTTTAGATAAATCATAATTAAGTTGGTAAACATCCTAAAAAAAGTGCTACATACCTCATTGCTGAGTATCAACTACAGTCACCTTTGTAGTACTCCTCTTGGGAAGCTATGCACCCATGTCAGCTCCTAGTCCACCCTTCAAAGCAGTATTGGAACTCTTTTGGAAGGGCCGTCAGAGCTTTTGTCACGTGGCACACAAAAGCACCAATAACAATAATGAATGGCGTTTAGCAAGACACTGCCACACCTGGACATGAGCACAGCTGTGAGACACTGATAAACCAAGGTATGAAACCTTACTGAGCTGTTTAGTACTGCCAATGTAAGCGCTTGATAGCAAGTTTGCAAACTTAATTGTCTGTGAGTACAAGACAGATATTATCTTAACTAAGACCAATTTAACTGTATTTAATGTAATAAGCAATAGTACATGTTTTAAAAAACAGAAGGATAATATAGCAAAGAAGGTTAATAGACAACGTTTGAAAGTGTGTATGTTTGGATCTCTTGACAAAGGTGCTAAACTAGGGTATAGTAAAAATCCTCTTTTCAGAGAGGAGTTCTCAGCTTTGTTGGGGAAGTGCTCATTCCGCTGGGCTATAAGAAGTCTAACCGCTTTGTAAATAAGAAACGTCACAGCTTACATGCCACAACTTCCTTATCTGTAGACCAGAATGACCTAGTGAGTAACTTCTACTTGCCTTGTCTTAGAGTAGTTTTCATCCTTCTCCTGGTTGAAAAGTGGTAATTTCTTAATTCCGTCTCTTAATGGTCACAGAGCAGTAACTACATGCTGGAATGTCTCTATAATGTGAAAATCATCAGGCTACAAGAGTCCGTAAGGACTGGATAAAAGGCAAAGGACCAGTGGTCTCAGCGGCAGGCTGATGCATCCTCATTCTTCTAGCCCTGTCTTTTCTCCAGATGAGTTTCTCCAGTGTTCTGCCTCTCTGGAGGGAGCGCCAGCCACTCCGGATGGGTCAAGAGTCTGTGGCCATTGTCACGAGTGCTACACCTCAGTCCTCTCCGAGCCGGTCCAGGACATTTCAGGCAGTTTCTGCAGGGAATAAACCTCTTCCTTCTTGCAGTATTGTAGGAGGGGCAGTCTTCGTGGTTGGACAGGAGGGAATGGAGGCAGTTTCCGTGATGCTCCATATGTGTCACTGTGCATCACAACTGCTTGAAGCCTGTAGTGGTTCCTGGGGTCCAGGAGAGAACTGGCTTGTTTCTCGCATGGCGCTTCTTGTGCCATTCATTGTTTCAGGCTGCAGCTTTTTCTGCTCTGTTAGGTCACTTACTATTCCCCAATCTGCTTTTAACTTTCAGAAATGTATTGTTAGCAATCATCTCAGTGTCGCCTCCTACTACCTTTGTTGTGCCTGTCTACCACTTTTGTTCCTTAGTCTCTGTCTAGGGTCATGTCAGGATGTTCGAGGCTTCATCTCTTGTACAGGTAGCCAGGATTTAATAGCTAGTGGAGTGCCGTACAGTAGAAAGGAAAGTTTGTAGCATGCCTGGACAGGGTCTTCTGGGTCACTTCTCTCTTTGGTGAAGTTGCTTCCTCATGCCCTAGAACACCAAGAATAGCCTACTATCTCCATGCCTTGATATCCAGGCAATACTGACTCCAATCCCAGAAAAAAGGAGAGCCCTCTTTTCTTCCCCAATATCTTCATTTCCTGTCCTGATGTTACTTTCACTCCACAGCGGGACATGTCCCAGCCATGTGGTCCCCTAAGTTATATAATTGTCTGCTTCAGTACACATGGTGGGTTCTGAGTTGTTTAACATTAAGTCACACCACACGTGAGTCATCAGCAGCACTGAATAACTGAAGATGCTTTTTCAAGCTCCATTCGATTTCTTTTAAGTATCATCTTAACAGTAGTTTAGAAATCTTGTGGTCTAGGCTAAAACAAAGTCTCTGTTGTCAAATACAATCTGAAGAGATAAAGGGTAGGAGTGAGGATCAAAGCAGTAGAAGTATCTGCTCCATAAGGATTGCTCCACAACCATTTCAGCTGAAGAACTGGAAAAAGCAGTTTATCTTTTTATTTCTCCCTTCCCTTCTCCCCCTATTTCTCCCCATACTTCTTCTCTTGACCACAAAGAACAAAGAGTTCCCAACATTCCCTTGAAGGAATCTTGCTCTGGTACAATTTGGATAGCCAAAATCTTCATTACCACTAACCTAAATTGCCTCTGACTTAATTCAAAGCTATTTCATTTTATTCAATTCTCCATGGACAAGGGAAAAATAATAAGTTTCAATTTCATAGAAACCCTTCATACACTTGAGTATATGGTAATTAAGCCACTCCAAGTTTTCCTTCCGTAGCCTAAACAATGCTGACAAAAATCTCTCTGAAATGATTTTTAGAAAGATTTGAGGAATGACATTCCTCTCAGTAAATTATGATCTGACTGATGCTTCCATAATTCTCTCCTGTCTTTTGCTTTCTTGGTCATGCCTTTATTAATTTAATTTAATTTTGATTTTTTAACTTGGCATATACTCCAGTTCTACCTTACAATGTTTAGCACTTACATACTCAAAACATATGGTCCTTAAAAAATACAACTTTACCCTAAATTAACCACAGAAGACACCATAGTAATTCAAAAGTCATCATTAACTTTACTCTTATGAAAACATAATCTCAGGCTGTTTATTCTTTCATATCATACAATTGGGAGTGCGGGTTTTGTATAAAAGACTGTTTTTGTACAGACACTTGGAAACATACCTAAGTGAGCCTGCTCGGTTAGTTCCAGCTAAACAAACAATAAAAGTGTAGCTTTAATCAAATCCAGTTGAGAACACAGTCTTGAGGATTGTGTCTGGGGTCACAGAAATTGTATCACAAAGCAACTTTCTGCAGCCTTCTCTGAAAGCACATAGTAACTTGTGGTTTTTGTTTTCAGTAGAAAATATTATGGCATAAAATGACTAGTAACTACACATGATATTTTTAATTTTTATGGATACAGATACATAATTTTTGTACACATATCTGGTATGTATGTGATATTTTGATATACATATACAGTGTGTATTGTCAAATCAAATGTTTATCATTTCTTTATGGTGAAAATATTCCAAGTCTTCTCTCCTAGCTATTTTGAAATATACAATAAATTATCATTAACTATAGTTGCTCTATCATGCTACCAAATACTAGAGCTTATTTTTGCGCTCTCTCTCTCTCTCTCTATATATATATATGTATATAATATATATATATCTCACATGTTCTTTATCCATTAATCCACTGGTATTTTGGCTGTTGTGAATTGAGCTATAATCAACATGGAAGTGTGTGTGTGTGTGTGTGTATATCTTCCGTAGACTGACTTCCTTCACTTTGGATATACACTCAGCAGTGGGATTGCTGGATCTTGTGGTAGTTCTACCATGTTTTTATGTTTTTTGAGAAACTTCTATACTGTTTTCCATAGTGGTTGTACTAATTTACATTCTCATCAACATTGTAGGAGGTTCCCTTTTCTTTGTTTCTTTGCACCCTTACTAGAATTTGTTATTTTCTTTTTGGCAAGAACTGTTTTAACTGGGCTGAGATGCTATCTCACTGTAGTTTTGATTTTCATTTCCCTGCTAATTAGTGATGTTAAGCATTTATTTCATATGCCTTTTGGCTATTTGTATGTCTTCTTTTGAGAAATGTCTGTTCAGATTTTTTGCCTATTTGTCAAATTATATTATTTGGGTTTTTTTGTATTGAGTTGTTTGAGTTTCTTATGTATTCTACTTGTTAATACTTTGTTAAATAAATAGTTTGTGAATTATTTCCCCATTCTATGGGCTGTCTCTTCACTTTATTGACTGTTTCCTTTGCTGCATAGAAGTTTAGCTTGATATGATATTTACTCACTTTTGCTTTAGGTACCTGAGCATTGAGATCTCCCTTAAGAAATCTTTGCCAAAACCAATGCCCTGAAGTGGTTTCCCAATGTTTTCTTCCGTTAGTTTTATGGTTCAGTTATTACATTTAAGTTTTAATCCATTTTGAGTTGAGTTTTTTATAGAGTGAAAGGTAGGAGTCTACTTTCATTCTTCTTTATATGGACAGTTTTTCCAATACCATAGGGCTATGACAAATGAAGCTTCTATGATCTTTTATCTACAAATATTTAATGAATATTTGCTTTCTTTTATGTTTGGTAAATTCCTAGCAGGGATAATGGTGCTATTATATGATAAATGTATGTTTAACATTTTAAACTGCTAAAGTGTTTGTGTCATTTTACATTCCTGGAGAGTTTTGTTCTATTCACATTCCTGCCAATACTTGGTATTGAGACATTTTAAAATTTCAGTTATTCTAATAGATGTGTAGTTGTATCCTATTATAATTTTAATTTGCATTTTTCTCATGACTAATGTGACTTAATATCTTTTCATGTGCTTAATTGCTATCCATACTTTTGTGAAGTGTTTGTTCAGCTTTTGCCCAGATTTTTATTATGTTGCTTAGTTTTAACAAATCTTTATATGGAGAACACAGACAGAAAGTTGGCCTATTATTTGATCCCACAATCCTACTACTAGGCATTTACCCAAAGAAAAAAAAGTATCAAAAAGACACATGCACTTGAATGTTTATAACAGTATAATTTGCAATCTCAAAGATGTGGAAACAACCTAAATGCCCACCAAGACATGAGTGGATAAATAAAACATGGTATTTGTATACCATGGAGTGTCACTGAGCCATAACAATAATGGTAATATAGTATTTTTTGTAACAACCTAGACTACACTGGAGACCATTCTGCTAAGTGAAATATTGCAAGAATGGAAAAGCAAATAGCACATGTGCTCAATACTAAACTGAACCTTATCTATCAAACATTCATGTGCACATGGGAAATAAATCTCACTGAAAATGTAGGAAGTAGAGGGGGAGAAGATGGATAAATTCACACCTAGTGGGTACAATGCATAGTATCTGAAGAAGGGGCATTCTTATAACTATAACTGAATTTGTACAAAGCAAACTTAGTAACCACAACTGTGTATTCTCATAATATTCTGAAATAAAGAAAAAAACTCTGTGTATTCTTAATATGTTCTCTATCAGATGTATGATTTGCAAATTTTTATGAATTGTTTTTTCATTCTTTCAATAATGTCTTTATTGAACAGAGGTTTTAAATTTTTATGGAGTCCAACTTGTCAATTTATTATCAAAATAGATTATGCTTTTGCTATCATATCTAAGATATTTTTTACCTAACCCCAGGTCATAGAAGTTTTACAATTTTAGAATTAACATGTAAATATACTTTGAGCTGATTTTTGTATAAGGTGTAAAGCAGTCATCAAAATCAATTGTTGGCTTAACTGTATATAACTGTTAGAGCATAATTTTCTAGAAGGATGATATTTTTCTGTAGAAATGTAATGTCCTCTTGTCAAAAATCAGTTGTTATAATATGTTAATTCAAGAGAAGAGGATTATCTGTTCATCGAGGTAAAACTTCCAAATAAGTAGTGGCTCTTTTATTTTAAAATAAGTATACTTAATAATAAAAGTTATATAAAAATGCAGAAAATGCAGAAAGATTAAAATCAGCTATCTTATTACTGGCTAGAGATAACCAACTTTTTTCTAACTATACAACTCATCTGTTTACCTTTTTAATAAAAATGGAATAAAATGTTATTTTGAAGTCTGCTTAACGTATTGATATATCACAAATAAATTTTTTTTGATTTTTTTCTTTTTTTTATTAAATCATAGCTATGTACATTAATGCAATCATGGGGTACAATGTGCTGGTTTTATATACAATTTGAAATGTTTTCATCAATCTGGTTAACATAGCCTTCATGGCATTTTCTTAGCTATTATGTTAAGTCATTTATATTCTACACCTAGTAAATTTCACATGTACTCTTGCAAGATGCACCTTAGGTATGGTCCCACCAATTACTCTCCCTCCACCCATCCTCTCCTTTCCCCTCTCCCCTTTCCCCTCGTTGTTGAGCTATAATTGGGTTATAATTCATAAAGAAGCCATAAATTGGTTTCATAGTAAGACTGAGTACATTGGATACTTTTTATCCCATTCTTGAGATACTTTGCTAAGAAGACTATGTTCCAGCTCCATCCATGTAAACATTTAAGAGGTAAAGTCTCCATCTTTCTTTAAGGCTGCACAAATTCCATGGTGCACATATACCACAATTTATTGATCCATTCATGGGTCAATGGGCACTTGGGCACTCCCACAAATAATTTTTGATATTATCTTCTATGATATAATTTTTAATTAAGCTACATAACTATCTACAACATTCAGACAGATGTAGAAAGTATTCTTTAA
>CAUYRH010180247.1:0-25145 GCA_963574655.1 Perodicticus potto
AATTACTAAATGTAGAATATAAATGTCTTCATATAGTGATTAAAAAGGCCATGAAGGCTATGTTAAATAGTTCAATGAAAATATTTCAGATTGTATATGAAGTCAGCACATTGTGCCCCATGATTGCACCAATGTACACAATTATGATAAAAAATTAAAAAAAAAAGACATGAAACTATGAAGATTCTTGGAGAGAGTGCAGAAGAAACACTTGAAGAAATTGGCCTGGGAGAATTCTTTATGGGGAGGACCCCCCAGGCAATTGATGCAACACCAAAAATACATTACTGGGATCTGATCAAACTAAAAAGCTTTTGCACAGCCAAGAACACAGTAAGTAAAGCAAGCTGACAGCCCTCAGAATGGGAGAGGATATTTGCAGGTTACGTTTCTGACAAAGATTTGATAACCAGAATCCACAGAGAACTCAAACTTATTAATAAGAAAAGAACAAGTAATCCCATTTCATTGTGGGCAAGAAACTTGAACAGAAACTTCTCTGAAGATGATAAGCACATGGCCTACAGACACATGAAGAAATGCTCATTATCTTTAATCATCAGAGAAATGCAAATCAAAGCCACTTTGAGATATCATCTAACTCCCGTAAAAGTGGTTCACATAACAAAATCCCAAAACAACAGATGTTGGCATGGATGTGGAAAAAAAGGAACACTTGTGTACTGCTGGTGGGAATGAAAGCTAATACGTCCCTTTTGGAAAGAAGTATGGAGAATACTCAGGGATCTAAAAGTAGACCTGCCATTTGATCCTGCAATTCCTCTACTAGGTTTATATCCAAGACCAAAAATCACTTTATAACAAAGATATTTGCACCAAATTGTTCACTGCAGCTCAATTCATAATAGCCAAGTCAGGGAAGAAGCCCAAATGTCCATCAACCCATGGATGGATTAATAAATTGTGGTATATGTATACCATGGAGTATTATGGAGACTTTACCTCTTTTATGTTTACATGGATGAAGCTGGAACATGTCCTACTTAGTAAAGTATCTCAAGAATGGAAGAAAAACATCCAGTGTACTCAGTACTATTATGAAACCAATTTATAATCACTCACACTTTTATATGAAGAATAGATCACAACTATGACCCAAGATAAAGGAGGGGGGATGGCAGAAGAGGGGGAAGGTCAGAAGGAGGGAAGGTGGATGGTGGGATCACACCTATGGTGCATAATGCAAGGGTACATGTCATATCTATTAGTATAGAGTATAAATGTCTTAACACAATAATTAAGTAAACAAGATGAGGTATATATTAACCAGTGTGATGTAAGCATTCCTAATTCTATATGAAATCAGCACATTGTACTCCATAAATGCATTAATGTATATATGATCTACGTGTTTATGATTTAATAAAAAAATTAAAATTTATGTATTAATAAATGAAAAAAAAATAATTGTTAGACCTAGCATATTAAATGCCTAGCATGTCCCTGCCTTCTTATATATTTTATGGTTAATATCTTATATTATAATACGTACTATATAATATATTTTATAGCAAGCCCACATGGCAAATATCATTAGCCCCATTTTGTAGATGAGGAGATGAGTGTCAGACAAGTTAAGATGCAACTATACAGGGCAGGATTCAGACCTGGATATGCACAACTCCCAAGTTCTCCTCATCACTCTACACCATCTTCTGAGCAGCTACAGTCTTGACCCAGCCCCAGCTGCCAGATGACAACTAGTATTAACTAAATAGGTGGATGAAGAAAGAATGCATGAAGGAATTTCTACCAAAAAGAAAAAACAAAACAAAACAAAAACTAAAAGAACTTTGGTGTATACAAAAAATGGTAGAAATAAAGAAAACTCCCACTGAGACTTGATAATAAGTGTTATTCTATCATGCTTTGAAGGTAAAAATAAAAGCATTTCTGTGTAATATTTCATCTGGCAATTGTGAGGACGAATGAGGAAGAAGAGAGGGCAGGTGCTACATAGCTCACTTTATACTGGGAGAAACTGAGTTTCAGAGTGCATCGAGGTGCATTGAGATGCATGAAGCATTACAATTGATAAGCACTGTTCTAACTAAGGTTGTCTTCACCTACATATGACATAGCACCACAGCAATTATTGATTGATATGAAATAACTTGTAAGATTTGCATCTAATAGCATAGCGATAGTCCCATTTATCTGGGAAATTCTTATCCAGGTTACTCAACTTTCTTGAACACAGAGGGGAAGAGAATGCAGGTGAAATAAATAGCTAAAGAACATTTAGGGTCAAAATAAATGCCACAGTAAAAACTTTAAAGAACATGTTGTCCCTTGATAGGAGGTTCCCTCAAGCTCTTATTTAAAACCTATCCTCTTTTTTTTTAAGTTAATTATTATTTGTTTGGTTTTCAGCCTACACCAGATCAAAGATACTAAATGAGAGCAAGGAGGCAGGCTAACTATGTACAAGAAGGTAGAGAGGAGACAGAAAGACCATAAGAAGCACACACGGAGGCTACAACAATGCAATCATCTAGAGTCAGTGAGTGAGGAAGCAACTGGAGACACTTGAATGAGCTCCAGTGTATCCTTCCCAACAGGTGTTTCAGAGGTCAGGGAAAACATGGATTCCTTAGGAGATTTTTTATGACAACTTATAACAAACATCTACAGTAGTATCTTTGAACAAGGCAAATTCATTATCTTACATTTGTAGAGGTCAGATACCCAACATGGGTCTTGCAGGCTAAAATCCAGGTGTTGGCAGAGCTGGAGGCTCTAGGAGAGAGTCTGTTTCCTTGCCTTTCTCACTTTTAGAGGCTTCCTTCCTTCCCTAGCTCATGTTCCTTGCTCCTAACACTCCAATCTCTACTTCCATGACCCCATGGCCTGCTCATACTTTGACTTCTATGCTTCTTATAAGGACCTTTGTGATTACAGTGGGCCCACGCAAACAGTCCAGAGTAACCTCCTTGTCTCAAGATCTATAACTTGTTCTTTACATCCGCAAATTTCTTACAGTGTAAGGTAATATATTCACAGATTCCAAGATTAGGGCACAAATATCTTTGGGACACTGTTATCCAGGGCTAGCACATTGGCAAATGAATATTATATACAAATAAATAACCAATGAATTTCATAAGCAATATCACTGTTTTACCCTCTGAAAACATTGCTGTGTGGCAGGTGAAATGGAGACAGCCCATTCTGTCTTTTTCTCGATGGCCAAGATGGGATGTTCAGTAGATTTTTCAAAAGGCAAAGAGAGAAATACAAAATTACATGAAAGGGCTTACTCAGATATGTAAAGCAAAATACACGAAGGAACTTTGTTTTTATTGCCACGAGCTAGAAAGAAGAAATGAAAACCAGTATGTGGTACTTGGCTTAAAGAAAAGAGGCCAGATCAGACCTCAGCTGGGATTTCCCACACATCTCGTGTCAACAGCCCAACACAGGACTGATGTTCACCCTGGGCACTTGCTCAACAGGAAGAGCTTGTAACACAATGCTAATATGGAAATTGGTGTCCCCAAGGATTTTATACAATGTCTCAATCCAAGTGGCTATAGACCAGGGGCTCTTAGCCTAGGGTCCATGAACCCCTAGAAGATAAACAAAAGAGTTTCAGAAGGTCTATGATTCATTTAATTCATGTGTTTCACATGTAAATTTCTTTGCATTTGAATTATGTGCATTTTTTTCCAGAAAGAGGATTCATAGCTTTAATCAAATTCTCAAAAGGGTCTGCATCTCTATAAAATATGATATTTTAATCACAAGAATGGAAAAACAAGCATCCAAAGTATTCAATATTAATATGAAACCTGTAGATGAATAACTACATGTCCATATGAGAGGGGAAAAAAACATTTTAAATTCAAGAAAGGGAAAGGGGAAAGGAGGGAGGGGTGTCATAAGCTCTCACCTATTAGGTACCACGTAGGGGTATATGGCACAGCTCCTGGGTGAAGTGCTCAACTGCAACTTGCACTTTACCTAACAAATGCAAACTATGTAACCTAATTGTATGTACCCTTACATTAATCTGAAATTTTAAAATAAGATACTTTATATAAGGGGATCAATTAGGAAGAGATAAAACAGGCCAGTGTCATTAATTTACTGATATAAGAAGTTGTTTCATTTTATGTACAAAATGTGCTTAAAGTCAACACAGGGACCAACATACCTGCAAACACTGGAGCCCAGCCTTGGCACCTCCCAGGCCATTGCAATAAAAGAAAATGCAGCTTTCTGCTTTATGGGAATAGTAAGTTTGTAAGTTTCCCGAGGAGGGGCTTTGTATACAGGTGTTGGCTCTGATCACATGGTGGAATAATGACAAAAAGAAAAATTGATTTAACCATATTTAAACAAATTGATTTGCCAGATGTCACAGCAAGTCAATAGTGAGGGAAAACAACACTATAAGTTTTCATAACTTCCATGCCTACAAAAGGGCCTGACTATAGGTGATCAATAAATACACCTTCAATAAATCAATCAACAAAGAGTTTTTCAGAATTCTATAAAAACCATGGGTCCAATTAAATTGGGCTGATTTTTTGAGTTTTTTTTTTTTTTTACCATTAATAATAAATGTGTTCTATTTCAATTAAAAGCTACATACTGGCATTGAACAGGGTTTGTTAACGATTTCATTTATAATTGTTTTAATACTGAAAGGCTGAAAGCCATTCACTGAAACATTTAGACTTTCATCAATGCACTAGTTTCTTATGTTTGAATTTAAAATTTACATATGAAAGAGAATGTGAAGGAAAAGCCACTACCTAATTATTTCCATTCATAATCATATAATTTAGGACCTATGACTCCATGGAAATAAAAGATCTCAATCTCAGAGCTAATAATGACAGGATGAAAGGTTTCTGTTGTTATTGATTGAGAATGAACTATTGCCCTGCATGATGGAATTCGAGTATGTTATTTGTGGGTGTCATGTACTAATTGGATTGTCTTTTTTCTAGCTTATAAGCCGGGCATGGATCACCTCTGCACACATACCCTGAGGCAGGCCTACCAAACCATTGCCTTTATATCCACAGGTCTCTTCTGAAGCCCAAGCAATTTCTCACATCAAAGAGTGAAAGGAAAGTTTCTGAATCATAAACTAAGATTTCTTATGTCATGGCTTATATCCCTGATGTTTTCTGACCCTTTCCAGAGAAAAGTTTCCTGAAATGAGTTGCTAGCTGGGTGCTTTACCTGCATACCTCAAATTTTCATGAAGATAACCTCATATTCAACCATGTAACATCAAAAAACCAACCGCTTCATTGTAATTACCAAGATGCGGAAACAATCTAAGTGCCCACCATCAACCCAGGAATGGATTAACAAACTCTGGAATATATATACCATGGAATACTATTCAGTCTTAAAAAGAAAGATGGAGACTTTACATCCTTTCTATTAACCTGGATGGAGTGGAAACACATTTTTCTTAGTAAAGTATCACAAGAATGGAAAAGCAAGCACCCAATGTACTCAATACTAATATAAAGCCAGTAGACAAACTAATACATGCCCACACAAAAGAAAAACTCAATTCAATTCAAGTTGGGGGAGAGGGAGGTCGAGGGAGGGGAGAGAGAGGAGGAGGAAGGAAGATTGGTGTGCTCCCACTCAATGGGCACAATGTAAGGGTATATGGCACACCTCCTGGGTGTGGTACACAACTGCAACAGGAACTTTACCTAATAAATGCAAACGTAACCTAATTGTTTGTACTCTCATATTAATCTGAAATTAAAAAAAAAACATGCCATTTATAACCACAGCTGCCTTCCAAAAGAGAATTAATTCTATTAAATAGACTCTTTTGTCTGCTGGCCACCTGACAGAAAATTTGGGAAACGAGCTGTAGCAAATGAATTGCCTTTCATATGTAACACAGAAGAATGTGGCCACATGTAAGGGGATAGGAATAGAAAAGGAAGAGAAAGAAGGGAGAAACAGAGACAGATGAGACATTATGTTCTTCTTGGCTTAAGAGCCACAGAGAAGTGCTGGGAGATAGGGTGGCAAAAATGTCAGAGCTAGCAGGAGGGTCTGATGTGGATTTGTAAGTTTGCTGTGCCACGCATGGGAAAGATTAGACTTTGCCCAGATTCTCAATGGATTTTTATGAAAACCGAGGAGGAGACTGAGTTTCAAGTTTGGAGCAGATCGGGGCATAGCTAAGAAGGATGGGTAGAAACCATTGCACAGGGGGAGGACCTATGTAAATATATACCTCTGGGATTCACAAGTATCTTGAGAAGGGTTATAGATTGGAGGCAGGGTGGAATTAAAATCACTTTTACCTAGATCTCTGAGGTGTAGAGTTAAGTTTGAATGCACATGACAGAAAAAATACTGTATACAAGCTTAAACTAAATTAAAGTTTATTTACTCATTTGTTAATGTGTTCATTCATTCTTAGATTTTAAAAGTCCAGGGGTAGACAGTTCGCAGCTGGTATGACAGTCCTGTAGTGTTTTCAGGAACCTAATCTCCTAATGTCCTTTCCCACTGTTGAGAGTTGACTTGCATCATCAAGATTATCTAAAGGTCTAAAATGACTGCTAGAGCTTGAGCCATCATGTCCAAGTTCCAAGCCTGCAGTAGAAGGAATCAGAGAAAGACTAATGAAACTCATAGTTTTCCTTAGAAGGAGCATCCCTAAAGTCTTCCCAGACACTTCTGCTTACATCTTATTTGCCACACCCAGTTGCAAAGGATGCTGGGAAAGAGAGTAATGTGATTACTCCTAACTGCAAGAGGAGCTGGGCCAGGTGGTCTTTGTTTAGTTGGCAATGTGCTTAGCAAAAATCACCGATTCTACAAAAAAATGGAAAATAGGATATTGGGAGTCAACTTTCCTCCATGTATATCACGTAGAAATACATGCAAATGCTTGAATGGTAAATTTTCTGCCCTGTGAGTTGTAGTGAACTTAAACTAGTTTTGAGCCCAGGGCCTTGTGAAGCATATACAACTCACACATCTCTTGACCTATCTTTACCTGATAAAACATGGTGCGATTTTTTCTGATATACTAGTCAATGTGTTCAATATGTTTGATTACCTTGGATTGAGGTGCAAGGTACCTTTTTTTTTGTTATTATTATTATTAAATCATAGCTGTGTACATTAGTGCACTCAAGGGGTACAATGTGCTGGTTTCATATACAATCTGAAATATTTTCATCAACTGATTAACATAGCCTTCAGGGCATTTTCTTAGTTATTGTATGAAGACATTTGTATTCTGCATTTAGTAAGTTTCGTTTGCCTGTACCCTTCTAAGATGCACCATAGGTGTGGCCCCACCGATTACCCTCCCTCCACCCCAATCTCGCCCCACCCCTACCCTCCCTTGCCCCTTTCCCCATATTCTTGTTCTATAGTTGGGTTATAGCCTGCATAAGAAACCTATAAATTAGCTTCATAGTAGGGCTGAGTACATTGGATACTTTTTCTTCCATTTTTGAGATACTTTGCTAAGGAGAATATGTTCCAGCTCCATCCATGTAAACATGAAAGAGGTAAAGTCTCCATCTTTCTTTAAGGCTGCATAATATTCCATGGTATACATGTACAAGGTACCTTTTTGGAAGGTGAGTGGAAACACACAATTCTACCATAATTTCTGACGAGGGTTTTTAAATACTGGGAAGACAGATTCTCCCTAAAGAAACTTTTCCCATCAACCCTTGCCCTGGAAATCTCATGAAAACATGAGTTTGTGGCTCGGTGCCTGTGGCTCAACGGGCTAAGGCACCAGCCACATACACCTGAGCTGGCAGGTTCGAATCCAGCCCAGGCCTGCCAAACAACAATGTTGGCTGCAACCAAAAAATGGCCGGGCGTTGTGGCGGGCGCCTGTAGTTCCAGCTACTTGGGAGGCAGAGGCAGGAGACTTGCTTGAGCCCAGGAATTGGAGGTTGCTGTGAGCTGTGATGCCATAGCACTCTATCCAGGGTGACAGCTTGAGGCTCTGTCTCAAAAAAAAAAACCAAAAAACATGAGTTTGCAATAATCCTCATGGAATATCAGCTAGATGAGTCAGGCTAACCTGTGTCAGGGGGGCTATTGTGAGTAAGACTTGCTCTTGCTTTGCTGAGGGTTTGCAGCTACATTTTAAAAAATATATGGATTAGTTAAACATCATTTGGAGATACTTTCATATCAAAAACAGCTTCATGGTTCAGGTGCATGATATAGAACATTGCAGTTGTATGGGATGCATAAATTACATGGCTGGACTAAGGTGGTCGTGGTTGAATGGCCTACAAGATTAAGTGGAAACCCTGAGAACTTGCCTAGACTTCTGTGGACAGTGGCTATGTCACTGCATAAGCAGGAGGAATCAACGTCACAGCTTCCCCAAAGGCACAATGTAAGCTCAGGCCAATTTAGCACAGCCTTCTTTGGAATTCTCACATTAACACTAAAAGTCTCCTCTTTATCTTCCAAGTCATTTTACCAAGAAGTAGGAAAAGAAAGGGTAGGAACAGATGGAAGAACACCATGAAATTGCCTGGAAGATAGGGAGAATGTCCCTCTCCTTATCCTCTGAGAAATTTCTTCCACTTTTTATTTAAGGCTGCCCCTTCTCAAAAGCCATCCCTGTCCCTTGCCAAGCATGAGTGTTAGCTCTGTCCTCAGGGATCTGTTTCTCCCTTTGGCTTTGGGTTCCTGGAAGGCAGGTTATTTAGCACTATCACTGTAGAATTTGCACCTGGCTCATGGCAGATACTGAATAAATGTTCATGGAGGGACAGAAGAAATAAGCAAAACAGAATAAAAAGATACAATATGTTTGATATTACAGCAGTACAGTTAAGTAGGTGAGGACATTTTAAAAATGTTCTCAGGAGCATTATGTAAAAGGAAAAGCCCTAAAGGCCATCAATCTGGGGCTCAGAACTGAACCCTTATACAAACTGCATCAGGTCAGCCGAGGATGCAGTAAGAGCTGATCCCCGAGTTAGGGTTGGAGAAGCAGTTCCCTGACTGGAGAGAAAACGAGAAGCAATAGCATTATGTTGTCACGCTGTAAAGTCGGAGGTCATGCAATTTCCTCCTGTTCTGCCACAATTTTTGCAATAAGATAACAAAGTGAATTTCCCTAAAGAGCCCGTGCCTGAGTCATGTGCCTGACTCAGCCCGAGGAACTGGGGAAGTGCAGTGCTGGCCTTGCCCAGCGCTGGGTTCTCCTGCTGAAGAGAGAAGACTGAGGCTCTTGGATTCTGCACCTGCAGTAGCAGGTTCCTCTTCAGCAGCTCAGAGGTGTTGAACTGCCCTAGATTGGGACTAATTACTTCTTGCTGTGCTTTGAGACTAGTTTCAGATGGGAGGAGAATGCTGCCTTACATAGAGATTATAGAGTTGGCAAAGGGAAGTGAGGCAGTGAGAGGGAGCCTGGCCTAAGGGACTGAAGCCTGGGGTCAGTCTGAATTAGCCTGCATTTTTCTTTCCTTTTTCCTTTTGTTTCCTTTCCTTTTCTCTCCTCTCCTCCTTTCTCTTCTCTTTTCTTTTCTATTTTTTTATTGTTTGGGATTCACAGAGGGTATAAAGAATTAGGTTATACTGATTGCATTTGTTAAATAAAGTTAACAAATAAATAAATATTTATTTATTTTGTTAAATAAATAAAGTTTGTATAGAATTTCTGAAAATTGAATAAAGTGTCACAAAATTCCTATTTTTACTGGGTGTGAATCTATTTCTAAAAATCTTAAGAATCTCCGAGTGTATAAGTGAGTGGATGGGGACTAAGTGGAGGTATGGGAAGGAGTGCTGGAGCACAGGTTCTGCTATTGTCTGGGTCAGTTTTCACTGCAGGGTCATTCAAGGCTCTGTTCTGAATGCATCTAGAATCATTGGCTTGTTTCCTGGTAGATGGTTCTTCCTGGTGGAAGTTATCAGTCCACCTCTTAGGAGACTGGTTCTGTCCCACCTTGTAGTTACTCTCTATATTATATCACAAGTGTCCCTCTCACCAGTGATAGTACCACTGTTGATCAATAGCACCCCATGGGCACAATTCAAGGGAAAGCCTGCATCTCTAGCCATATTTTCCACAAAGTCCAGGTACTTGCATGGAGCCTTCCTCTGGCCCAGAAACAACTAAAACATCTATTATAGATGCTAAAAATAAATAATACAGAATCAAGACATAGTACTAGAGAAAATCCCTTAGTCACAAAGAAAGACAGAAAGGGAGGGAAAAAGGAAGAAAGGATTATAAAACAATCAGCAAGAAATAAAATGGCAGTAGTAAACACCTAGCATTAAAAACCTTTAATGTAAATGGATTAAATTCTCTAATTAAAAGATATACAGTGGCTAAATGAATGGAAGAAAAATCAGGTCAAAACTGTATACTATCTACAAGAAACACATTTTATCTATAAAGAAACAAATAGACCGAAGTGAAGGGATGGAAATATATATTCCATGCAAATGGAAACCCAAAATGAGCAGGAGTAATTATACTTCTACCAGATAAAATAAACTTTAAAGTCAAGAACAGTAAAGAGAGAGAGATAGAAAAAAGAACATTATAAAGGGGGTAATACAAAAAGAGAATACAGCAATTGTAGACAAGTATGTACTCAGCACCAGACCACACAAATATATAAAACAAATATTTTCAGACCGAATGGGGGGAGATTGACTGCATCACCCACTTTCAGCAAAGAAAATTAAAATAGAAACATCAAAGTGCCCTCTAGACCAAATGCATCTAATAGATATTTACAGAACTTTTCATCTAGCACTTGCAGAGTATTTTTTCTCATCAGCACATGGAATATTCTTCAGGATAGACCATATGTTAGGTCAGAAAACAAGTTTTAACAAATTTTTGAAAATAAAAATCATGCCAAGTATCTTTTCTGATCAGTGGAATAAGACTAGAAATTAATAACAAAAGGAGTGTTGGAAACTACAAATTTATGGAAATCAAACATGTTCCTAAATGACAAATGGGTGAATTATGAAATTTAAATGAAAATTTACAAATTCCTTGAGGCAAAGAAGAATGGAAGCAGTACATACCAAAAGTTCTGGGATACGACAAAAGCAGTTCTAAGAAGTTCCTGGCATTAAATTCCTACATCAAAAAACTAGAAAGACTTCAAATAAATAACCTAATAATGTGTCTCAAGGAACAAGAAATGCAAGAATAAACCAAACTCAAAATTAGTAGAAGAAAAGAAATAATAAAGGTCAGAGAAGAAATAAATAAAATTGAGACTACAGAACAATACAAAAGAGTTAGTTTTTTGAAAAGCTAAATGAAATCAACAAATCTTTGGCTAAACTAAGAGAAAAGAGAGAAGACCTGAATAAATAAAATCAGAGATGAAAGAGGAGACATTACAACTGATACCACAAAGGATCATTAGAAACTATCATGGACAACTCAATGCCATTAAATTGGAAAACCTAGAAGTAATGGATAAGTTCCTAGATACATATGACCTATAAAATGTGCATGATGCGATGGTACATTTCAAAACTATTAAGAAATGAGTATAATTGTGATGGATGTGTGACTTAGTTCAATGTAAGCATTTCACATTGTATATTGAAGAGGTACCCTGAACCCCATAAATGCATTAATGTACGAAGTTATGATTTCATAAAAAACAATAAAAAATAAAAATAATAAAAATTGAACCATGAAGAAACAGAAACTCTAAGCAGACCAATAAGGAGTAATGCGACTGAAACAGCAATAAATGGTCTTTCATCAGTGAAAAGCCCTGGACCTGACAGCCTCTCTGCTGAATTCTACCAAACATGTAAAAAAAATCTAATACCAATTTTACTGAAACTATTCCAAAAAATTGAAAGGGAGGGAATGCTTACAGACTCATTCTATGAAGCCAGCATTACCCTTATACAAAACTCACATAATGACATAACAAAAAAAGAAAACTACAAATATTCTTGATGAGCACAGAAGCAAAAATCTGTAGCAAACAGTCAACCTACTCAATGGGAAAGGTTATTTGCATATTTTGAATCAGACAAAAGTTTAATAACCAGGATCTATACAGAACTTCAATTAATCTATAAGAAAAAAACCAACAATCATCATCAATGGGGAAGAGAGATGAATAGAATCTTCTCTAAAGACGACACACGAATGGCCAGTAAACATATGAAAAAATGCTCATCATCCCTAATTATTAGAGAAATGCAAATTAAAACTACCCTGAGATATCATCTAACCCCAGCAAGAATGGCCTATATCACAAAATCTCCAAATTGCAGATGCTGGTGCAAATGTGGAGAGAATGGAACACTTTTACACTGCTGGTGGGACTACAAACTAATACAGCCTTTTTGGAAGGAAGTATGGAGAAACCTCAAAGAACTCAACCTACACCTCCCGTTTGATCCTGCAATCCCATTACTGGGCATCTATCCAGAAGAAAAAAAAATTTTTTATTATAAAGACACTTGTCCTAGGCTGTTTATCACAGCCCAATTTACAATTGCTAAAAATGTGGAAACAGCCTAAATGTCTTCAACGCAGCAATGGATTGGTAAGCTTTTGTATTTATGTATACCATGGAATGTTACTCAGCCATCAAAAAATGGACATTTTGCAGGATTTGTACTAACTTGGATGGGGGTGGAACATATTCTTAGTGAAAAATCACAGGAATGGAGAAGCATGAATCCTATTAATTCAACTTTGATATTAGGAGAATTAATGACAATTAATGACACAGTAGGGCATGGGGGGAAGGGGAGAGCAGACAGAGAGAGAAGGAGGGAGTGAGGGAAAGAAAACAAAAAAAGAGAAGAAAATAGTGACTAATTCTTACATAAACTGGATTCAATTTTGACCAAAGTACATTACTTAAACATTAATTTTTAATTCAACTTGTTAATATGTTGTTTAGTATATTGCATCCTCATTTATAAGTGAAATATGTTTGTAATTTCCCTTTATAATAATATATTTTCTCCAATTTTAATATCAGGTGTATCCAGATTAAGTAGAATGATTTTGAAGGATTTCTTCTTTTTCTATTGTCTATAAGATTTGGCATGATCTGTTTTTTGAAATTATCTTTTACTTTTATTTATTAATATCAGTTGTCTATTTTTTGAGACTTTGGGAAAAAAGAATAAGAAGTTAACTGATGCCTCCATACTGAGCCTCAGAGTTAAAGCAGTCTATGGTAGACATACTCTTATTTGACAATGTGAATGGTACTTTCTTTGCATTATTATTATTAATATTGTTTAATATTTCAATGCAGTAATCATCTGATTTCTTTTCTGAACGTATGTATCTTTGTTCATTCTTTTTGAGGTTTTTGTTTCTAGTCCATATCTTAAACACTGTTATTGTTATTAAATTTTAAGCCTTTTTAATTCTGTGAAGGCAAAAAGTGGAAACCTAATAAACACATGTATATGTAAAAATTAAAAAATAAAAAAAAACTGGCAAGCCAAATTCAAAGACACATAAAAATCATTCACAATGATCTAGTGGGATTCACCTCTAGAATCATCCCAAGGATTGTTCAGCATTTGCACATCAATCAACGAGATATTTCATGTCAATAAGATGAAGGACAAGAACCATATGATCATTTCAATTGATGCTAAAAAAGCATTTGATAAAATTCAACATACCTTCTTGATAAAAACAAGAAAGTGAATATAGAAGAAATTCACCACAACACAATAAAAACCATGTATGACAATGAGTATCATACCTAGTGGGAAAAACTAAAAGCTTTTTCTCTAAGATGTGGAACAAGACATGATATGCTCACTTTCACCACTGATTTTTAACATAGTACTGGAAGTTCTAGCTAGAGCAATCAGACAAGAGAAAAAAATAAAGGGCATCCAATGTGGAAAGGAAGAAGTCAAATTATCCTTGTTTGCAGATGATATGATCTTATATCTAGAGAAACCTAAAGACTCCACACACGCAAACTATTAGAACTAATAAACAAATTCAGGTAAGTTGCAGGAAACAAAATCAACATACAAAATTAGTAGCATTTCTATATGCCAATGGTGAACAATTTGAAAAAGAAACCAAGAAAGTAATCCCATTTATAATAGCTACAAATAAAATAGAATACCTAGGAATAAACTTACCCGAAGAAGTGAAATGTCTCTATAATGAAAACTACAAGACATGGATGAAAGAAATTGAAGAAGATACAAGAAATGGAAAGAAATTATGTGCTTTTAGATCGGAAGAATCAATATTGTTAAAATGTTCATACTACACAAATTAATCTATAGATGCAGTCTAATTCCTATCAAAATACCAATGACATTCTTTACAGAAATAGAAAAAAAATCCTAAAATTTATGTGGAATCACCAAAAAAAAAAAAAAAAAAATTATACTACAGAGCTAAACAGCAACAATAATAAAAATAGCATGGCATTGGCATAAAAACACATATAGAGACCAATGGGACAGAATAGAGAACCCAAAAATATATCACACATCTATCATGAACTTACCTTTCACAAAGGAGCCACTGAAAAAGGGTGGTCTCTTTTCTCAGCAAGTGGTGCTGGGAAAACTGGATGCATACTCCACATGTAGAGAGTGAAACTAGAGCCCTGTGCTCCCCATACACAAAAATCAATTTAAAAAGGATTAAAGACATAATGTTAAGAAAGCAGTAGAAGAAAACATGGAAATGCTTCAGGACATTGGTTTGGGCAAAAAAATCTGGTAAGACCTCAAAAGCACAAACAACAAAAGCAAACGTAGACAACTGGGGTTTCATTAACTAAAAAGTTTCTACACAGCAAAGGAAATAACACAGTGAAGAAGACATCCTACAGAATTAGAGAAAATATTTTCAAATTGCACATCCAAAAAAGGATGAATAACCAAAATATGCAAGGAATTCAAATAACTCAATAGTAAGAAACAAGTAATTCAGTTTGAATATGGGCAAATAATCTGAATAAATATTTTTCAGAAAAAGTCATATAAATGGCAAAAAAAGGTATATGAAAAATGCTCAACATCACTGATCACAAAGGAAAGGTAAATCAAAATGACAGAGAGATACAATATTACCTGAATTAAAATTGTTATCATAAACAAAAATAATAGATGCTGGCAAAGATGCAGAGAGGGGGATGTTAGTGTGCTTTTAGTAGGAATATAAATTAGTACAGCCACTATAGGAAACAGTATGGAGTTTTCTCAAAAAAACTAAAAGTAGATCTACCATACATTCTAGCAATACCACTGCTGGGTATACAAGGGCTGTCTGAAAAGTATCCAGCCATGTAATTTGAAAAATATAAAAAAAGCAACTGGATATTTTCTGGATAGCCCCCATATATCCAAAAGAAAGGAACTCGGTATATTGCAGATATATCCCATATTTATTGAAGCACTATTCACAACTGCCAATATACGAACTCTGCCTGTGCTCACCAATGAATGAATGAAAGAATGAAGAAAATGTGGCATAGACGCATAATGAAATACTATTTAGCCATAAAATGAATGAAATAATATTATTTGCAATATAAATGGAACTGGAGGTCATTAAGTGAAATAAGCCAGCATAGAAAGACAAATATCCATGTACTCACTCACATGAGGGCACCATGAGAATTTGATCTCATGGAGACAGCCAGTAGAACCATAGTTACCAGAGGCTGGGAAGGGAAAGCGGGGGATGAAAAAGTTGATTAATGGGTGCAGAAATATGGGTAGGTAAAAGGAATACACCTTAGTATTCAATAGCACAGTAGGGTGACTATAGCTAAAAATAACTTACTGTATATTTCTAAACAGCTAGAAGAGAAGATCTGGAATGTTTCCAACATGGAGAAATGATAAAAGTTTAAGGTGGTGGATGTCCCAATTACCCTGATTTGCTTATGACACACTATAAATGTATATCGAAATATCACATATACCCCATAAATGTGTACAATTATTATGTATCAATTTAAAAATATCTATTTAGAGAAATTCCAAAAACTGTTCCAACATTACTTGATAAGGATAATGTTAAACTTTTAATTTGTCTAACAGTTACTACTAGGTTTTTTCACTCATGTTGTGTCTCTAATCTTCACAATTTTCCTTTGATATTGGCATTGTATGCCCCGTTTTATAGTTAAATGAAGCAGTATTCAGAAAGATGGAGCAGCTTACTCCATGGCACCCAGCCACTAAGTGGGGAAGCCATGATGTAGGTTACCCCCATCCTGAGCCCAGAGCTCTCTTAATTAGTCCTCTTGCGTCTTCCATGTGGATTATTCTACTATTTCCTTAGCAGAGAGCAGAGACAGAATAGAATGGGTAGGAAACTACCCAGTGGTTTTCTGGGAACTGAAAACCACTGTGGACAGTCCTGGGCTTCAAGGAGAGGGCAGCACCATCATGGACCTCAAAAAGAGGAGTGCCCAAAGACAAGAGGCCCCTTGGTGATAGAGCCATCTTTCACAGGATTTCCCACCACCCTGGTCTTCATTTTTATTTCTTCTAATTAAGGATTTTTCTGTGCATAAAATGGTCGAGGTCAATGCAGGTCAAAAAATATTCAGGAGCATATTTATACCAAATAGTCAAAACCACAAGTATAATATCTGGGAATCATGCTAAACCCTCAGCCTCCTATGACAGAAGGGAAGGCTGTGGTTTGAATCAGAGCTTTCTGAGTGAAGGAGGTAACAAAATGCTTCAAGGAAGATATCTCACTCTCAGGAGCAGATTATGAGACAATCGAAATTAGAGCACTTGACAGCATAGGTCTGTAGGAACATTGAATGGGACCTGACTAGACCTTGGTACGGGTTGTAAACACAGATGGGTTCAGACCCTTTTGGCAAGTTGTTAGAGATCTTCAGTCATTTGCACTCAGTATTCAGTGAACAAAGGCAGCCCTGTCAGATGCAAGGATGCCAGCTAGTCTGAGGGATACCTGTGCAAAGGGAGGGTCCCCTGTTGTGGTGACAGGGAAGAGGGTTTTGATTTGTGGTTATAAGTGCACATGCACTTTGTTTCCGCATCCGTTGGCAAAAATCAATTCCTGGTTTCTTTGTTCTTCTTTTGACCTTGATCAGTAAGAACTCACCTTCCAAGTGTGAAAATTGCTTCCTTTATTAAAAACCTGCTATGTGTCAGTTTTTGCCATGTCCTTTTTCCAGCTAAGAAATCTCACCTCTGGAAATAGTAAGGGACTTTCTCACCCCAGCTAAGTCAGTGACGCTCACTGTGGTCAGCCCTGACACATGAGAGCACTGGATCATTTCAGGGCTCACCATCCTTGGGGTGGCTGTGGGAGGAACTGCCTGGCTCACATACACATGATGAAGGGCATACAACTTGCATACAGCCTTGCACCAAGAAGTGCCTCTCACCCTACCAGCTTCCCAACCTATTCACAGGTAATATCTAGACTAGGAGACTAGGGGAGTCTCAAGAGGCCCAGTACCTGTGCCAGATGCTCTTCCAGAAGCCCTCAGAAGATCCCTCACCCATCTCTGGATTAGACAAACTAGACCATGCACTCCTGCAATGCTGCATGGCACCTGGAAGGTATCTGATACATGCTGCCTCTTCCTGTCCACACCATTTTCCTATCTACGTAATATATATATTACATTGGCCTGTAACTACCATGGGTGTCTTAGAGTTCTCTGGAGTACACGTTTCATCACAATCTCACCAGACTTTGAGTTAATAAATATAAGTATTTAGCATTTATAAGTACCTCTTGTAGTTTGGATACCTCATTTATCTGAGTCCCCCCAGAAGCTCTCTGAGGGAGATATCACCATTATCCCAATATAAATGAAGAAACTGAAAGGTTACATCACTGGCTTAACCTATTTCTCAGAAATAAACAATAGATATGAAATTTGAATGTGGGCATATCTGTCCTTGCAATGTATATCTTTAATCAGTCCATTATTCTGCCTCCTGGGGGGCCTCTAGAACTTCTCCAGGCTGCGCCCCTATGGTGGTCCCAGTGATCCCTAAAGCTTTCCTTGATTATAGGGTGAGGGACGACCTTCAGCAGCAGTACTTCAGCCTCAGAGGAAGTCACAAAACCAAGGGCAACCAAGGATACCCAAAGATATCCACAGCATTCATTGTCCAACTTGTGCTAAGGGCATAGTAGGGAAATACTCTGGTTTGTGCCATCTGTACGGTAGGTCCAGAAATTTCGGCCCTGTTGACATTCGTAAGATGAGTGCCTACACAAGAAATCTTCAAACCGTGTATTTCCAAAAGACCAAAAATTATTTGGCAACAAAGATATTTGCACCAGATTGTTCATTGCAGCTCAATTCATAATTGCCAAGTCATGGAAGAAACCTAAGTGCCCATCGACCCATGAATGGATTAATAAATTGTGGTATATGTACACCATGGAATACTATGCAGCATTAAAAAAATGGAGACTTTACCTCTTTTATGTTTACATGGATGGAGCTGGAAAATATTCTTCTTAGTAAAGTATCTCAGGAATGGGAAAAAATATATCCAATGTACTCAGTACTACTATGAAACCAATTTATAATCACTCACACTTTCATATGAAAGACGAATCAGAACTATAGCCTAGGATGAAGGAGAGAAGGGAAGGGCAAGGGGAAGAGAGGTGGGTGGGTCAATAGAGGGAGGGTTAGTAGGGGGACCACACCTATGCAGCATATTGCAAGTACAAGTTGGATCTATTAGGTGTAAAACACAAATGTCTTAGCACTGTAATTGGGTAAGTAAGGTGAAGGCTATGTTGATTAGTAGGATGTAGGCACTACAATTTGTACAAATAATCAACACATTGAATCCCACAATGGCATAAATGTATTCATGATCTGTGTACAAATGACTTAATAAAAAAAATTGGTATTTCCAATGGACACAATTCTCAAGCTCTACCTGCTACTTAAAATGCTATTTTTAAAAAAATTTATGCGTCTTAGAAGGGTACAGGTGAAACTTCCTAAATGTAGAATATAAATGTCTTAACACAATAACTAAGAAAATGCCATGAAGGCTATGTTAACCAGTTTGATGAAACTATTTCAGATTGTATATGAAACCAGCACATTGTACCCTATGATTGCATTAATGTACACAGCTATGATTAATTTAAAAAAAAAAAAAGAATTCTTAAGAGACACGGCATTCAAATGCATTGTGTGTGAACTCTGATGGGATCCTGCTTTGAACAAGTCTACAGAAGACAAATGGGAACACTTGGGAAATTGGAATGAATATAGATTTTACACGTATTTTTAATTTTATTAGAGTTGTAATAACAGTGCTGTGGTTATGCAGGAAAACATGTCTCTTTTCAAAACAATGCACTTGAAAGAATCTAGAAGCAAAATGCTACCTATAATTTTTTAAATATTTTAAATAAAAAGTAGATGGAGGAAACATGAAAAAATGTTAATAATGTTAAAGCTAAGTTTTAAGAATGTAAGAGAATTTTCATAATAAAAAGTCTAAGTGTATTTAAGAAAATAAAAAAAAGTTGCTACCAATTTAGGTATCCTCCATAATATTTCAATTTGTAATTAGCTTTCCTCAGAGCCTAAGTAGAGAGAAAGAGGATCACATGAGTTCTCACATTTATCTCGTCTTCAGTTTTTTGGCCCCATCTTCTCACTTTGTCTGAGATGACTTCTGACTTCATTGTATCCTACTTTAAAATAAAGCATTCTATGTCTTTCCTTGTCTACGATCAGGTTTGCTTTTTCCCCCCAATAAAAACAGTATTCAATTCTCATCTTCAAAGCAGAAAATCAGTCTCTTAATAATGAACAAATCATCCATCAGCAGGAAATATAAACCAACTTTGGAATTCTGGCGAAAAAAGATGCATCACACACAGTGAAGTAAATAAGAAACAGTTAATTCTAACTCATCTTTTTTCTCGTTATATCTAAAGTCCAGCCATGCCAACTGCCCATTATTTTCTGCATGGCTCATTTCCTACACACCAAAGGAAAGGCCTTTCACTTATTGAGTAGAAAATTCTTTAACAACAAATTAAGAAGTCCAACTTTGTCATATAAAGCTGTTTGAAATAAAACTAAATAGCTTCTGAATCTCACGAGTTATTATTTCTACAATATGTGGTTGCTGCTGACCAAATTATGAAAGAGTTGTGTGTGTACGGTTTAGAGGGTTTTTTTTTTCTTGTTCAGGTTGAGCTTTAGTTTCATTTTGTTTTGCAAGAGTGAGAAAGCGGAAGGGCCTCCTAATCAACCCAACAGAACAGTTCCGGCAAGCCTGGAGGTTTATGGCACAGCCCAGGAGTGGGGAAGGAAGTGCCTGATGCTGGCCCTGTGCAGCTTAGGTTTTTCTTTTTCCTGCAGTTTTTAGCTCAGAAGAATTGCCCACTGGGGAATCCCTCCATTTCTTTCCAGACGTGGGCACATGCGGCTCTCTCAAGGGTCCCACAGTCACAAGCTGTGAGTGCTTGGGTGTGTTTTATTCATTGCACACTTATTGAAAAGTGCGTATGTGTGTTGGGGGGAGGGGCGTCAAAGAGAGAGAGGAAGAGAAGGCCAGAGAGACCCACTGACGCTGTGACCATTTGAGCACTCCGTCTCTGGCAGCTTCTGAAGCCAGGCGGTCTCCCATGGTCCACAGCTCGGAGATGGCACTCTCCTGGAGAATCCTTACAGTGGCTCCTCTATTCTTCCTCCTGCCCCTTCACTCCTCGGCCTCTCCAGCCTACCGCAGCCAGCTGGGCATGACCCACTTCAACAGCCACACCTGTGTAGGTATGTAAAGATTTTTGCATATTTTCTGTGGATACGTGTGTGACAACGGGGTCTAATATTTTGCTTGCATAATAAACCACCTACTGAATGACATCCACAGTTGTAAGATTGCAAGTAAAACACTGATAAACACTCTAACATAAAAAATATTCAGTCTAAGAGTAAGCATTCACACTCCATACAGCTGTTAGTTTGAATTAGTCACAGAAGTCTTTCTACCTCGTGGGTGATGGGGATGTTTTAGCCAGTTGTAACAGTCTGGAACTCTTGCTCCTTTTCACAGGCTTCAAACTCAGACATACACATCAGAATCAGAATTGCTGCCCTCCTTCTCCCTTTCTCTACCATCCTTTACGGGCTGTGAAACCTTGAGCACCTTCCTGAACCTTCTCTGTGCATCTGTGTCCTTCATGGCGACAAATACACTGTGAGAATTGTAATCATGCCTGTAAATTTGTGGCATTTGTACACAGTAAGGACTCATTCATCTCGGCTTCCTCCTTTGTCTCAGGGAGTCCAGACTTGATCACCTGGAAACTTTGAGCACTGACTAAGTTATGGCTCCTTGATTTAACTGTTATTGAAGTGTTTTGTTTCTGAGTTCATTTGTTTGTTTTAGGAGAGTAGGGAGTGGGGCAAGATCTTTGATATTCACATTGTAGCTGGAGTGTCTGTAACAGTGATGGGCAGTTAGAAGGAACAGTCCATGGAGCCACATGGACTCAAAACGCTGAGTAGCACCTGTTCAATGAGCAGACCTCAAAATAGAGCCCCAATTGAGAAGCCAAAAAGAGAGCCCTAGGGCAAGTATGGTGGCCACATGTCACAAATGGAAACTATGAACACAGAGTCTGACCCTCATGAGTTATTTCTGGAGATAGACTGGAAAAACAGCTGAATTAGTCCTACTTCCACAAACCCTGACCCAAGGTCATTATACATTTTATAAGATACATCACTAGTTTCAAAGTTTCCTTTTAAATTAAAACCTTAAGACCCTGGGGAATCTATTTTCTGGAGGACTGTGGTCCCTTAGAACATGCCTGGCAGCGTATCCTCAGCCAGGATTTGGTTTTCTTAATTATTTGTCACCATTTCATTTTCTCAAATGCAAATACACTTGAGAAAGGCTCAAGTGAAATGAAGGCTACATCTAGGCTGCTTTCAGATTCAAAGTGTGAATTTAGGAAGTGTAACTTGAGATCCTTGGGCCTTCACTTCAGTACAATGGATAGCAGATACTCATTCCCTTTCCTGCCCCATTCCCAGTGAGGACATAGAGAAGTAGAAGCATTGTTGAGGGGATTCCAGGATGGGGTTGCTCTGGTTATCTATTATTACATATAAAATTAAAATAATTACTATTCTGTTCAATTAAATATCCTGATTTTGTGGGTCAGGAATTTGTTCGGACCCCACACAGTGATTCTTCTGCTCCACACAGGAGTGGTCACTAGGTGGTATTCCGATGGTGGATTGATGGGTCGGAGACCATCAAGGCAGCTGCACTCACCTGTTTGGCACCTTGGAGGCAGAGAACAGCTGGAAGGTTGATTCAGATGCCTATATGTGGCAGTTTCAGGGAAGTGGACCGTCTTACATGGCAGCTCAGGAATCCCAAAGAGAGACTTCCCAAAAGACAGAATCTGAAAAGTGGCACGGTGTCACTTCTGTCATCTTCTATTGCTTGAAGCATTCAAGGTCCTTCCTCCCAGGCTCAAGGGGAGAGAAGATAGCCCCCCCCATTCTGATCGAGAGTGTCAAGAAATCTGTGGTCATCCCTACTAGCCACAGGGGTTCACTTTGGTTGCCCACACAAATATTCCATAGCCCTAAAAGCTTGGGGAGTCTTGCTGATTAAGTCTGAGGATGATTTAACACCCATTTCTGCAGCAACTCATGACTTCTGGCTAACTCTGCCTAGAGGAATTGCTCACCTGTCCTCATCCTAAGAAGAACTGTGGGTGTGAGAGAAGTCTGTTCATGGGACCAGTGTTGACTGAGTCCTGACTGTGTGCTGAGATGGGTGCTGAAGGTGGTCCATGCTGGTGCCTTAGCATCTGAAATTGCATCCTTGGGAAAACAGGCTGAGAAACTTGTGTGCAGGGGAGTTTATGGTGGAGCGTTCTTGGGGGAAAGAGTAATGAAAGAGGATGGCAGTGTGAGTGTGGTGAGTGGAGGAGGGTTGTGCTGCAATCACAGGGGGAAAAAAATGCCTGATCCATTCCACTGAGAGCTCTGGGACTAAAATAGCTCTTTAGAGTTGTCCTGAAGTGGGTTCAGGTCCTGGGACCTCATCACTGAATAGTCACTGGATGCCACCTTACCCCAGGGGAGGCGCTGTAACTTTGAAACATCTACCTTTGGTGGCAGCAATTCCTGGCAAGGGACTCAGACACCGACTGGCAGGATCTATCAGACAAACTCTTCTGGCAGCTGGGGGAGTGAGTACCTCCTAAAAGGGGTCCTGGGGTGCACTTCCTGACATCGCAGCAATGTGGGAAGTGTCTTGTGAGCAGCCTCACTCATAGCAGGTGGCAAAAGGAAGAACTTCATGGAGGGAGAGAGGACAAGGAATTGATGTCTGGGCTTCTGCTAACACTACCTTGTTAACACCCTAACAACTTTCTGCTGGAAAGCAGGATTACGTGCCTTCAAGCCAACCCACAGAGATGCAGTCCTCAAACATTGCCACTAGTTCACTCCACTCCTCACTTGGTCACTGTATGCCAGGCCCTGCACTCTGAATCAGCAATAAAAAAAAACAAAGAAGAAACAGTTTTGAAACTCATTGTCCAGTTTAGAGGAAAATAAGGAATCTGGAGCCTTATACAATTCTTTAAAATCAATGATGAACTGGACGCTCAGTGCAGATGGTGCCTGGCTTCTCTGGAACTTTGTAAACCACCGTTCACTGGACATGCTGCTGATGGCTGTGGAGTACAGGCTAGAAGCACACAGCTGCTGACTGCTCATAAATTCACCAGAGGAAGGTGAAATTATAACCTGGGTGGGAAGGAGAAGACTGGGAAAACTTTAGAGTTTTAGAAATGTTGCCAGACAAAGAAAGAAGCCATTCTTACAGCCCCCTGACACTTCTCCCGGGGAAAGTTACCTTCCATCTTTTCTCTGAGTTGAGTCTGGACTAATTGGACTGACATTTAGGGAAAGTAACTATATCTGAGTGTTCTTCAGCCATGCAAATTACATTTGGTAGTTAATAATTATAATAATGTCTAACATTCATTGGGTCCTTACTGTATGATCAACTGTCTTCCAGAAAGTAGACGTGTATTAACTCATTTAATCATTAAATCACCTTATGAAGTAAGTAGTATCATTATCCTCAACTGGTTGGTGAGGAAACTCAGATGGAACTAAGAACTTGTTCAAGGTTAGCTAGTTAAAACTTGGCTTATTCTTTGTTGTAATTGTGATTATTTTGTTTCTGAAATTACTAAAGGTCATATATTTTACCCCATTTTTATGATAGCATTATTGAGATATAATTCATACACCATAAAGTTTAACCTTTTTAAGTATAAAAGTGGCATTGATTATAAGCATAAGTTGTGTGTCAATCACCAATATCTAATTCCACAACATTTCATCACCCTGCTCCTCAAAATGCTCTTTATTAGTCATTCGCAATTTCCTTCTTTCTCCAGCCCCTAGAAATCACTAATCTATTTTCTGTCTATATGGACATTTCATATAAGTAGAACAATATAATGTGTGGCCTTCTGCTGCAAGCTTCTTTAGCTTAGTATAATGTTTTCAAGGTTCATTCATTTTGTAGTATGTATCAGCTTCATTTTTTTTTTCTTATGGCTGAATATTATTCCATTGTATGGATATTTCCTATTTTGTTTATCTATTCAATGTGAATTTTTGAGGGGACAGTCTTGATATGCTTCCCAGGCTCATCTTAAACTCATAGGTTCTAGTAATCCTCCTGCCTCAGCCTCTAGAGCAGTGGTTCTCAACCTTCCTAATGCTGTGATATATATTCATTGTTACAAAGGGGTCGTGACCCACAGGTTAAGAACTGCTACTCTAGAGTAACTGTGATTATAGGTGTGCACCACCAATTCCAGCTATCTATTCATTGTTGATGGAAATTTGAATTGTTTCCACTTCTTGGCAATTATGAACAATTCTGCTATGACTATTCATGTACAAGCTTTTGTGTGGACATGTGTTTTTTTTTTGTTTGTTTTTTTATTTTTTATTGAGTCATAGCTGTGTACAATAATTCAGTCATGGGGTACAGTGTGCGGGCTTCACATACAATCGGAGATATTTTTATCAACCTAATTGATATAACATTCATGATATTTTCTCATTTACTATGTGAAAACA
>CAUYRH010180250.1:0-14462 GCA_963574655.1 Perodicticus potto
ATTTGTGGTGAAAGGATCAAGTTTTTATGGCTCGGCGCCTGTGGCTCAACAGGCTAAGGCGCCAGCCACATACACCTGAACTGGCAGGTTTGAATCCAGCCCGGGCCCGCCAAACAACAATGACGGCTGCAACCAAAAAATGGCCGGGCATTGTGACGGGCTCCTGTAGTCCCAGCTACTTGGGAGGCGGAGGCAGGAGACTTGCTTGAGCCCAGGAGTTGGAGGTTGCTGTGAGCTGTGATGCCACAGCACTGTGTCCAGGGTGACAGCTTGAGGCTCTGTCTCAAAAAAAAAGAAAAAAAAGAGAAAGGATCAAGTTTTTAAAACTTATTCTCTGTCATGGATAGTACTGTTCATTGTATTAGAAATACAGTGCAAATGATTTGAGATTAAAAAGACATGTAAAAATACGAACCCTAGCTGGGTATGGTAGCTAACGCCTGTAATCCTAGCACTCTGGGAGGCCAAGGTGGGTGGATTGCTTGAGCGCCCAGGTTCGAGACCAGCCTGCGAAAGAGCAAGATCCCATCTCTACTACAAATAGAAAATCTGAGGCAAGAAGATCACTTGAGTCCAAGAGTTGGAGGTTGCTGTGAGCTATGACGCCATGGCACTCTACCCAGAGCAACAGCTTGAGTCTCTGTCTCCTCTCCCCTCCACCCTGGAAAAAGAGCCCTAGTTTATTAAATTCAATTAAAGTAAAATTATCTTTCAGCAGTTTTACTTAGACGTACTTGGGAAGAAAGAAAGAATTGCAGAGGCTCAGCACCCATAGCTCAGTGAGTAAGGGCTCTGGCCATATACACCAAGGGTGGCGGGTTCGAGCCTGGCCCAGGCCTGCTAAACAACAATGACAACTGCAACCAAAAGTAGCTGGGCGTTGTGGCAGGTGCCTATAGTCCCAGCTACTTGGGAGGCTAAGGCAAGAGAATCGCTTAAGCCCAAGAGTTGGAGGTTGCTGTGAGCTGTGATGCCATGGCACTTTACCCAGCAACATAGTGAGACTCTGTCTCAAAAAAAAAAAAAAAAAAATTTTTTTCAGAGAGTGTACATGTCCATAGAAAGGGTGTCTAGGTAAGACCCGAGTAAGATTCTGTACAAAATGCCTATTGTTCGTGTTAAAAGCCTACATACACACTTTTAGTTGTTTTTTTTTCTTTTTGCCCTCGGTAGAGTGCCGTGGCATCATCATAGCTCACGGCAACCTCAGTCCCTTGGCTCAAGCAATTCTCCCGTCTCACCCTCCCAAGTAGCTGGGACTACAGGTGCCCGCCACAGCACCCAGCTATTTTTAGAGACAGGGGTCTCATTTAAGGCTGGTTCTGAACTTGTGAGTTCAGGCGATCCACCAGCCTCGGCCTCCCCGAGTGCTGGGATTATACTCATGAGCCACAGCGCTTGGCCTTAACGTAAGTTTTTTGTCCAGGTACTGTTTCATACTTGTAATACTGTGCTTTTGAAGTCTGAAGCAAGAGGATTGCTTGAGGCGAGGAATTCAAGACCAACCTGGGTAACATAGTAAAGAATTGTTCTCTAAAAGAATTTAAAAGTTAACCAGATGGGTGGTACATGTCTGTAGTCCTAGCTACCCCAGGGACTGAAGCAGGAGATCACTCTAGCTCAATAGTTGAAGGTTACGGTGAGCTGTGGTTTTGCCATTGCATCCAGCCTGGGTGACAGAGCAAGATCCTGTCTCTAAAAAAAATTAAAAAGTAAATTTTTGGCAATACTTATGTAGACAGCTTCAACAATTTCCCTATGGACATATAGTTAAATTATTTTCCATTGAAGAAAATGGAGTCTGGATTTTATTCACTTTTGGGCTAACCAGCTAAGCCTGAACAGTCACAGGCTGTAATAATGTCCTTTTTTTTGGAGACAGAGTCTCACCATGTCACCCTCAGAGTGCTGTGGTGTCACAGCTCACAGCAACTTCCAACTCTTGGGCTTAAGTGATTCTTTTGCCTCAGCCTCCCAAGTAGCTGGGTCTACAGGCGCCCGCTATAATGTCAGCTATTTTTCGGTTATAGTTGTCAATGTTCTTTGACAGGCCTAGGCTGGGTTTGAACCCGCCAGCTCCGGTGTTATGTGGCTGGTGCCCTAGCCGCTGAGCTACAGGCACCAAGCCTGTAATAATGTCCTGATGCACAGGACCCCAATGCAGTCATTTGTGCCATATGAAGCACCACACCAGTTTGACAGCACCTGCACTACCTCGTGCTGTGTTGAGAGAGATAAGCCCACTGGACACAGGTTTGGATGTTGCCACAGAATCAGACTTCCTGAAAGTATCCAGAGCTTAGTGTCCATTTCCATTAGGCCACTGGTTCTCAACCTTCCTAATGCCCCAGCCCTTTAATACAGTTACTGTGGGTCATGACCTACAGGTTGAGAACCACTGCGTAAGGCTCTGCCAGGTACACCTGTTGGAAGCCTCTGCTTTGTGCAGTGCTGGGCATCTGTTGTTGCCCCTGCTCCTTTGTCTTTTTTTTTTTTTTTTTTTGAGACAGAGCCTCAAACTGTCACCTTGGGTAGAGTGCTATGCATTACAGCTCACAGCAGCTTCCAATTCCTGGGCTCAAGCAATTCTCCTGCCTCCGCCTCCCAAGTAGCAGGGACTACAGTTGCCCGCCACAATGCCTGGCTATTTTGTGTTGTTGTAGTTGTCATTGTTGTTTGGCAGGCCCAGGCCAGGTTTGAACCTGCCAGTTCCAGTGTATGTGGCCAGCGCCCCTAGTCACTGAGCTACAAGTGCGGAGCCAAATGAGAAAAATTTGACCAACACCTGCTGACAATGAAGATGCCCTGGGAGCCTTAGAATGCAGGTGGCCCCCAGAAGCTGAAAAGGGCAGGGGACCACTTTCCCTTCAGCCCCCAGACTGAACACAGCCCTACTGACACCTTGATTTTAGTCCAGTGAGACCCAGTTTAGATTTGTGACGTCCAGAACTGTAAAAGAACAAGTCTGTGTTCAGCCACTGAGCTAGTGGTAATTTGTTATAGCCCCAAGAGGAGACCTAACAGGATCCTAGGAGGTAGTTGAGCAGCGGCCAATAAATGTAGCTGGTTTTGAAACCTAGAGAAATACCTGCAGTCCCAGCACTCTGGGAGGCTGAGGTGGGTGGGTTGCCTGAGCTCATAGGTTTGAGACCAGCAAGAGCAAGACCAGGTCTCTAAAAAATAGCCTGGCGTTGTGGTGGGTGCCTACTCGGGAGGCTGAGGCAAGAGAATCGCTGGAGCTTAAGAGTTTGAGTTTGCTATGAGCTAAGATGCCACTGCACTCTACCCAGGGGGACAAAGTAAGACTCTATCTCAAAATGAATAAAAATAAAAGGAGCCGTTACTGGTTTTTTATTTAAATGCCCTCCTGTTTTTGCCCACGTTTCTTACCTCACCACCCCAAAGTGGTGAGCTGCAGTTGGGCTTCCTAGTCTGAAGGTTTCATGTGGTTCACCACATGCTTTGAATATAGAAAGTAGCCCACTGCCGAAGTGGCTGAGGCCACCCGTGCACATCAGCAAGTGGATCGTGGTGGTGTGAAAAGTAAGAAACAAAATATTACACGTTGGTAGCTTTCTTCCTTTGTGAATGAGGTATTCAGTAAAAGATTTTTTGTGTGTTTGGAGATAGTCTCACTCTGTTGCTTTGGCATCATAAGCTCACAGCAGTCTCAAATTATTGGGCTCAAATGATTCTCCTGCCTCAGCCAAGTAGCTAGTGCTATACAGGTGGGCACCACCACACCTGGCTTTTTTTTTAAGAGGTGGAGTCTTGGTGTGTTGCCTAGGCAGGTCTCAAACTCCTGGCCTCAAGCATTCATTCCACCTTGGCCCCTAAAGGCTAGGATTCCAGGTGCGAGCTGCCATGCCTCGCCTTTTAAGATTAATTTAGAGATAGGGTCTCACTTTGTTGCCCAGGCTAGAAAGTAAGTAGTGGCAAGATCATAGTTCACTGCAACCTCAAACTCCTGGGCTCAAGTGGTCCTCTTGCCTCAGCCCTCTGAGTAGGATGATGTTTTACCTGGCATCTATTTATTTACTTTTTCTATTTTATCAAAATTTAACTCAAGAAGTTAGCACAGTTGACCCTTAAACAATATATGTTTGAACTGTGCAAGTTTACTTATGTGTGGCATTTTATCAGCCAAATGAGGATCAAAATTACAGTATTCTCAAGATCAAAATTACTACAGTATGTAGAGGGCCAAGTTTTCCTATAAGGGGAGTCCTTCAGGGCCAACTGTAGGGCTTGAATGTGGGCAGTTTGCTTATATATGGCAGTCCCGGCACCAGTCCCCCAGTATACCAAGGAATGACTGTAGTTATAATCATGACCTGTGAGGAAAACAGTAGAATACATTTCTGGCATCTGGCCTAAGCAGGGTAAGGGGGCATTTGAACTAGAAATGGACAGATGAGTCTTCTTTATTAGACTTTGTCAATGCCCAACTATTTTCAGATTATGAATTTGATAAATGGAAGGCTAGCCAGCCTGTGTGAACAGAAGGCTGCTGGGATTGGAGACAGTGAGGGTGATAGTGGCACACTTTTTGTATGTGTTGTCTTAGTAATATGACTGAACTACCTGTCTGAGCGTTCCATAGGCAGAAAGCCTCAGGGAATGTATTCAGCTGCTAATAAACCTCTAAAATGAGTCAGGTGAAGATTGGGCACAGAAGCTAATCAGCCATTTAATAAGTTGGGCCTTGTTTCAGAATCTGAGGCGCGGTTAATGTTGGTTTGTATGGTAAAGCCACTGTCTTTCCTTGGAGTGAATCCTGCGATGGCCGCTTTACTAAGGAAAGGCAAACGTGTGGCCTGAAGGGGGCTCACACTAGCAGGTGCACTCTGCTGAAAGACTGGCTTTCATTTGAAAAATCTTTTTTTTTTTTAATTTTAAGAAGAACCTGCCAAATTGTTACCCCTATTTCATAAAGAGAATTACAGTAAGATTGTGCTTTTGTATCCCTCTTCTTTCTTAAATATTAGTTTCTTTAAATATTTCTTTAACTGTTAGCACAAATAGATTAAATAGTGACTTCTAAATAATTTTGACCTTTGAAGAATTATAGAAAAAGCAGTGGATTGTGTATATTGTATATGCCAGTAACTGGCGGTGCTGTAATCTGGCAGACTGTCATTTCTTCACCCCTTTAACTAGGGACCTGGACAGCTGGGCGTTCTCCATGGTCCTTCTCTGCCCTGTAGTTTGGACCCAAGATGTGGGTGTTCTGACCTCATTACCACTTGCCCTCACAGAAGTGTAACACCTGTCTCCAAATTTTAACTAGTTGTATACAATTGTAATTGTATATAATTACATACATTGTGGGAAGTAGAGTCACAGTGATAGATGTGGCCATCAGAAAAGTCATATGGGGCATTTTTTAGTTCTATAAAGTGTTTCGTTTGTTTTCTCAATTGGAATTGGTGAACCTAAAATACATTTTAAAATATGATTCCTTAAATTCTTTTTAAAGGGGGAATAACTAAATACTTATGATTAGTCGTTCTTGATAATTCTGGGTGTTATTGTAAACTCTTCACAGAATCTAGAGCAAAGGGGGCTGACCAGGGTAGGAATAATTAGGGCAGATGTCTTCACCGTCCCACATAGCCTCAGGACATCCCTGTTTTTTCACCCAGAAGCTTGAGCATAAGTTTTTATTATATGTAGTCATCTAAGTATTCAGTAGTAGAACCACCTTGTACTTGCCTGTTTTCTGAACCCTTTAGAGTGCATGTTAAAAGCATGCTTCATAAACCTCTTGCATAGAGAAAGCGTTTTACTTTTTAAAGAAATATCATATCTGAGCCAGTAGAGATGCCATTATTCTTTTTAAAAACTATAAGAGTAAAAAGGAGGCAAGATAGATAGTCTCCTGGGCGACATTTGTTTCATCAGAGACTCAGCGTGTTGCCTATTTCCTTCTCCCAAATGTGTCTTTATGGCAGTTGTAGAAATGCCAGCTGATGACCCCTGATTGCTGATGCTCATTGCCCAGGCTAAGAATACAAGCCCTTCTTGCACAGGAACATACACAGGAAACACTGTGTATTGTGAATTACTTATTTATAGTAAAATCCTGTTGAATTTCTGTGTTTTTACAAACATTCTGGTAGAACACATGTATTTGTAATCCTCTATATAAATACAGTCGGTGATTGCCAATTTAAAAAAAAAATCTAGTAACTTTTAGGATTGTTCATATTAAATATATTATACAGCATCAGGCAATATCCTTAATCTTTAACTTACAAAATAAAACTCATCCGGCCTGCAGGTGCTGTTCCAGGTATAGAGACTATGTATCATCAGCGCCCCACTTTGACTGCAGGTGAGGCATTTTGCAGATGAGAACGAGCCTGCCCTGTGCACTCCCTCCCCCATGGACTCTGTGTTTTGGAATAGCAGTCCGGACACCCTGAGTTCACAGCATATCTACACAAAGTATATCATCATATGTCATCCTCACATCATCCTTGTCAGAGAGTGGTGGATTGAGTATTATTGTGGCCATAATGGAGATGGAACTGCATTTGTTACGAAGCAGATTAGTGGTCTTCAGGGCTACACGGTCAGTTAGTGCAAGAGATGGGACTGAATCTGGGTCATCCCTGTCATCAGGCTTATCCTACCAAACCAGGAGGAGAATTCTTATGAGATGGGTGTAGTCATTAGGGTTTTGAGGATATTTTTCTCTACTTATTAAAAAAAAAAAAAAAACCTTTTATTTTAGAATACTTTTTTAGATTTACCAAAAGGTTGCAAAATATTGATAGTCCAGAGTCCCCATGTAGCCAGCATCAATTTTCTCCCATTGTTAACATCTTATATAATATGGTGCATTTGTCATAACTGATGAACCAATATGGTCACATTATTATTAACTAAAGTCCGTACTTCCTTCAGATTTCCTTCTGTTTTACTTAACGTCCTGTTCCTACTCCAGAATTGCATTCAGAAGACCATTTTACCTTTCTTAAGCCATCATGTTTCCTTAGGCTCTTCTTAGATCTGACAGTTTTGAGAAGTAGTGAATAGGATTTTGTAAATGTCCTTTAATTGGGATTTGTCTGATGTTTTCTTCGTGATTAGACTGCGATTATGGGTTTTGGAAGGTAGACCACAGAAGAAGGTGCCATTTTTATCAGGTCACATCAGGGGTACATGCTGTCAGCATGACTTGCTCTGTTGACATTGAGACCTTGATCACCTGGCTGAGGCAGGGTTGGGCAGTTTCTCCACTGTGCAGTCGCTCTTTCCCTGCCTTTTCATACCGTAGTCTTTGGAAGATAGTTACGATGCTCAGCTCATATTGCCTTGAGGTAGGATTATCTTTATAAATCAGTTCTTCTGAATGGGAGACTTGCCTACTTCTTTCATCATCCCAGTAAATCCTGCTGTACCATGCTTTCTGCTTTCTTAGGTCTGCCAAGAATTACATGGTGAGGTGTGAAATTATGGCAGGGCAAGATGGAGTCGTAGAAAGGATAGGTAAAAATCCTTACCAGTTCTGAATTCATAGAAGTGGCTAAGAAGGTGGATGCTGCCGCTACGCTAGTGGAGAAAGGGACCGTAGACAATAAAATAGCCTCCCAGGTGATTGATTGCCCCTGGAGAGCCAGGGATGTTTGTTGCAAAGTACAGGGGAGAGACTTGGGTGGGGGGGAATAAATTATAGGTGTGAACTTTAATGTAGACAATATAATTATAGAAAGAGCAGTAAAACTTAGGAATTCAGGAAGAAACCACTGTCACTGAGCTTATGCATTCCCAGTAGCTCCTGAAAATGAAACCGTCTCCCCATCTCCTCGATATGAAACCTGCCATTTAAAAATCGTGTTGTTGTTTTATACCAAGTCAAGGAGGGTCATGCAGATGTTTGTCTTCTGGGATCTCTTTCTTTCTTTCTTTCTTTTTTTTTTTTTTTTTTTTGCCTTTGAAATTTGGAAGGCTTTTAAAGTGAGGACTTGGTTAGCCCTGTCTTCAGAGTGCCCGGTTTGGGACCATTCATTCTGGTTCATGTTCTGTGTTGTCTCTTCTCTCTGCAGAATTCTATCCGGCACAACCTGTCTCTGCACAGCCGATTCATGCGGGTCCAGAATGAGGGAACCGGCAAGAGTTCTTGGTGGATAATCAACCCTGACGGGGGGAAGAGTGGGAAGGCCCCCCGGCGGCGGGCCGTCTCCATGGACAACAGCAACAAGTATACCAAGAGCCGTGGCCGTGCCGCCAAGAAGAAGGCAGCCCTGCAGACAGCCCCGGAGTCGGCCGATGACAGTCCCTCCCAGCTCTCCAAGTGGCCTGGCAGCCCTACGTCACGTAGCAGTGATGAGCTAGATGCGTGGACAGACTTCCGCTCACGCACCAATTCCAACGCCAGCACAGTGAGTGGCCGCCTGTCACCCATTCTGGCAAGCACAGAGTTGGACGACGTCCAGGATGACGATGCGCCTCTCTCACCCATGCTCTACAGCAGCTCAGCAAGCCTGTCCCCCTCTGTCAGCAAGCCGTGCACTGTGGAGCTGCCACGGCTGACCGACATGGCGGGCACCATGAATCTGAACGATGGGCTGGCTGACAACCTCATGGATGACCTGCTGGATAACATCCCACTCCCGTCGTCCCAGCCTTCACCCACCGGGGGGCTCATGCAGCGGAGCTCTAGCTTCCCCTACACCACCAAGGGCTCGGGCCTGGGCTCTCCGACCAGCTCCTTTAACAGCACGGTGTTCGGCCCTTCGGCCCTGAACTCCCTGCGCCAGTCTCCCATGCAGACCATCCAAGAGAACAAGCCAGCTACCTTCTCTTCCATGTCCCACTATGGGAACCAGACACTCCAGGACCTGCTCACCTCGGACTCACTCAGCCACAGTGACGTCATGATGACCCAGTCGGACCCCTTGATGTCTCAGGCTAGCACCGCAGTATCTGCCCAGAATTCCCGTCGGAACGTGATGCTTCGCAGTGACCCAATGATGTCCTTCGCCGCCCAGCCCAACCAGGGGAGTTTGGTCAATCAGAACTTGCTCCACCACCAGCACCAAAACCAGGGCGCTCTCGGTGGCAGCCGTGCCTTGTCGAATACCGTCAGCAACATGGGCTTGAGTGACTCCAGCAGCCTTGGGTCAGCCAAACACCAGCAGCAGTCTCCTGTCAACCAGTCTATGCAAACCCTCTCGGACTCTCTCTCAGGCTCCTCCTTGTACTCAACTAGTGCAAACCTTCCTGTCATGGGCCATGAGAAGTTCCCCAGCGACTTGGACCTGGACATGTTCAATGGGAGCTTAGAATGTGACATGGAGTCTATTATCCGTAGTGAACTCATGGATGCTGATGGGTTGGATTTTAACTTTGATTCCCTCATCTCCACACAGAACGTTGTTGGTTTGAACGTGGGGAGCTTCACTGGTGCTAAGCAGGCCTCATCTCAGAGCTGGGTGCCAGGCTGAAGGATCACTGAGGAAGGGGAAGTGGGCAAAGCAGGTCAGTGCCCTGTGCTTTGGTGTACAAGTGACAAGACGGGGATGAAGGGAAAGCCTTGGGGCAGCCTGTCTTCCATTTACTCAAAACTTTATTCCACATGAGAACCGTGGAGCAGTGGTGCACAGTACTGTGGCTCCCAACCAGCTCGTCTCAGTGTTTAACCTGCAAACCAAAGGAATTTTACTGCTAGTAAAAAGAACATGTGTTCATTCAAAGGTCTCATTCTTCTCTGTATTTAGTCATCCTCTGTGGCCTATGACAAAGGTCCCTCTACCTGACAGGAGGAGATGAGAATAGAAGGCGAGGAAGGGGGTGGATAGGCCATATTTCAGGGATAAGGCCCCAAGCCAAAGGGCTTTCTTAGGACTCTCTGGTCCAACTCCATTTTTTTTTTTCTTTTTTGTTGAGACAGAGTCTCATTCTGTTGCCCATGTAGAGTGCTGTGGTGTCATAGCTCACAGCAACCTCAAACTCCTGGGCTTAAGTAATCCTCTTGCCTCAGCCTCCTGAGTAGCTAGGACTACAAGTATGCACCAACACGCCTGGCTAGTTTTTCTACTTTTTTAGTAGAGATGGGGAGTCTCTTGCTCAGGTTGGTCTTGAACTCCTGAGCTCCAGCAATCCACCCGCCTTGGCCTCCCAGAGTGCTGAGATTACAGGTGTGAGCCACCATACCTGGCACCAAGACTATCTTTGTCAATCTTTGCTGTTATGGTTTCTTCTTTTTTTCAAGTAAAGTAACAAGTTTATAAGCACTTCTAATTTAACTGAGGAATGTGTATTCTGAATTCTTTCACATATGAATATTTATGTCAGAAGGAAGATCTTTATCTTAGATTATTCTTCATCTTAGTATTGAGCATCTTTATTAGCACTCAGAATCTAAACATTTAGAAAAGCTAGAGAATTAAGTTGAAAATACAAGTTTTTATCTGGGGGAGCACTTAAGTACTTCTCCTTGTTCCCCAGCCTATAAATGATCTCAGTTTCGAACACATTATGGCATGGGTTGTGGATCATGACAAATTTTAAAAATTGTGGCCTTTTAATGTTGTTGGCACTATAAAAAATCAGGCAGTGTAATGTGTTAGGAAAAATATATAATTGGAATCAGGAATTGAGAGTACAGGCCCATTTCCACCACTTTCTTCATCATGGCAGAAGGTTAAACAAGGCTCAAGGTCATTGTGGGTGTGTCATTAGATCTTTGAGTCTCGAATTTCCAATTTTGTCAAATGAATCTAGTAGCCCCTGCCACTTTACATGGTTATTGCAAGAATCAAATGCACCAAAGTGGGCTGAAATATTTATGGTGCAATTAGGTACGTAGACAGATGAAAGAGAGGTGGTTCAGAAAGGTTAAGTAGTTTGTCCAAGGTCACCACGCTGGACACATTTCTTAAGTGGCTTAAACCAGAGTAGCTGTGAACTGGAACCTGAGTAGCAGATAACAGACAAACTTGCCCTGAAACCTTCCTCCTCAAGAAGCAAGATGAGTGGGATCTTCTGCAACAGGTTTGCACCTGGAGCCTCCCCCATGTAAACAAGTCTCAGTTCTCTGCCCCAGCTCCTTTGTTTTGTTTCCCTATCAGCAAGCTGCTTACATAAAGCTTCTTTAAATGGTATAAAAAGAAAGGGAATTCAAACCCAAAAAACCTTGAGCCTTGTTTAACCCTCTGCCGTGGTGAAAGAATTACAAGGGTCTCCTTGGGGAGCTCACACCAGCTCATGGGTAGCTGTAGAAAGGGGAATGTCAGGAGTGTTTTGATGCTAAAGCTTTCCAGCTCACCCAGGCATAAGAGGCCCTGATGGAACTCGGACCTCTGAATTCACTCATTTAGTAGCCCTTGAGATGGTAAAAAGACTGTAATGGAAGGACTTACATGGCAGCCACCTCAGTGCCATATCAGAACTTGGACTGGTGGAGATTTGACTTTAGAAATTTAGGTATTTTGGGGTGGTGCCTGTGGCTCAGTGGGTAGGGTGCCAGCCCCATATACCGAGGGTGGCAGGTTCGAACCTGGCCCCGGCCAAACTGCAACAAAAAAATAGCCAGGCATTGTGGTGGGCGCCTGTAGTCCCAGCTACTCAGGAGGCTAAGGCAAGAGAATCACCTAAGCCTAGGAGTTGGAGGATGCTGTGAGGGCGATAAAGTGAGACTCTGTCTCTAAAAAGAAAGAAAGAAAGAAAGAAATTTAGATATTTGTCTTTCAGAAGAATAGTTTATCTTCCTTGAGAGGAGGGAATGTGGAAAATTTGCCTTTAGAAATTTAGATACTTGGCTCAACGCCTGTGGCTCAATGGGCTAAGGTGCCAACCACGTACACATGAGCAGGCGGGTTCGAATCCAGCCCGGGCCCGTCAGACAACAATGATGGCTGCAACCAAAAAATGGCCGGGCATTGTGGCGGGTGCCTGTAGTCCCAGCTACCTGGGAGGCGGAGGCAGGAGACTCGCTTGAGCCCAAGAATTGGAGGTTGCTGTGAGCTGTGATGCTACAGCACTCTATCCAGGGTGACAGCTTGAGGCTCTGTCTCAAAAAAAAAGAAAAAAAGAAATTTAGATACTTGGCTTTTACACGACTAAATGGTTTGTCTTCCCTTAAGAAGAGACTTTTAGAGACACAAGTTTTAATTTGGGTGTAATTGTAAGGAGGTCACTTTCTAGTTCATTGGAAAGAATACATTCATTCAGGAGAAAAATGTACTATCAGTTTTTGTCTAAGTTTTCAAGAGTAGTTCTCCCTTTTAGTTGAATAGCAGACCTTTCTTGTGTTTGCATAATTATAAAAGATTGCACAAAAATCTTTTAAGGGAGATTCAGATACTTAATTAAAATTTTATTTTATGAACTATGATTTTGATAATAATAAATTACTACTTTGGAGACGGTGCATTTCATTATTATGCCATAATGGACAACCTTAGGGTTACTTTTCTTCAGAATACTTTGCAGGAGGTTGAGGGGATATTTACTCAGTTAAAAATGAAAAGTCACCAAATTTTCCTGAAAGTAAAGTAGGTCAGTATGACCACGAGCAAGAGAAGAAACAGCTAAGGACAGTCCTTAGCATGTTTCTGAGCTATGGGCGCTGAGCCAGGTGGTTTATTTCTTATTGGCTGATGTGACACAATCTAAAGCTCAGAAAATACAGTCACTGCACCCTTAAGATCTCTTCCAACTCTAAGTTCGCTAAAAGCCAAGGAAAAATAGGTCATTTTTCTTCAGGTGCTTTCTTCTTAAAGCAGCAGCAGCAGCTGGGCCTGGGACTAAAATATACTACTCTGTAAAGAGCCTCTGGGCACTGGTTTGCAGGTGTTTTTTTCCTCTCTCCCATAGATGTGGACCTTATTCTGTAATTCATGATTTACTAGTTCTTATAACCTCTCTTTTGCTAGAATTCATAGCATTCATTTATTAAAGGATGAGGATCACTTAGTCATGAGTTATCTGAGAGTCATGCCAGTGTTTCTGAAGGATCAAACTTTAATTGCCAATCCTGGATTGATTGAAGGCTTGTGAGTCAGAATGTCATTCTCTCCCCCTCCCCCTTTCTAATGAAAGAAGTCTGGGCCATAATTTTTTTAAAGTATTTCTCTGTGTGGAATATTGATTTGATTCCTCAGGGGAAAATTAGTGGCCAAGAAGAGAAGGCCAGAGGTAGCAGCCTAAGAGTTCCAAGGTTGAAATTTTAAATTAATTTCTACTGGGCCTTCATTTGTATATATGCATCTATAATTAATCGGAGGTTCTGTCGGTCATTTGCATGTTCAGAAATGATCAGAAAGTAATACAGCCCAACGTAGTTACAAGCAATCATGAAGTTCATGTTGACCGATACACCTGCAGGTGCTGCCTCTGTACTGACAGCCTAAAGCCAAAGCACTCCCTGTTCAGCCCCAGTCAGGTTCTGGCCAGGCCGCCCTGCTGGCTGGTGGGGTGCACGGTGGCAGGGAGCCCTTGCACATATTTCCACAGTGCACACCAAGCAGTGAGATGTGAGCCACACAAACAAGGATTTACCAACTCCTAGAATCTGCGTGCCTGACCTCATGACAGTCCTCTGTCTCCGTCATGGAACCACCCCTGGGTCTCTCCTTTCAGTTCCCTTTTGATTTCCTTCCTCTGTTGTGCCAGTGTGATGGCTGGCACCATCTGTGTCACCTGCATGCCCTGGTCATACCTTATGCCCTGGATGACTGGTTTGAACTGTTTGTGCCACTAAAAGAACTGATTTGTGATTTCAATTTCAGAATCACTTGGGAAAATTAGATTTGTCTTTCAATACTTTGTATATCTAAAGCAAGCAAAGAAGACTTAGAGACCCCTTTCTTCTGTACTTGGTAGCTGAACCCTTAGATGGGCTGGTGAAACACCTGTACTTCCACCCACCCTCAAAGGATCTAGGACATCCTAGCCCGCACACTCCCGTCACTCATCCTCCACCCTTATGCCCCAGTAAATGCAGGGAGGAGTCATACAGGATAGGGTCACACCCAGGGTACATAGACGTTGTGACATTCAGGTCATGGTTGTAGCTTTAAGCATTTCCTCATGGACTCTACAGTTCCCTTTTGTTCTTAAGTGGTGAATCACTTTATTAACAGCAACTTGAAACTTAAGATAGCAGCACTCTATTTGGGGGCTGGCTGGTGGTAAAGGATATGTGTAGTGGGATGTACAGAAAGGGTGGCACAAGGTAAATTCTTTTTTTGTTAAATCATAATTGTGTATATTGGTGCAATCATGGGGCACTATGTGCTGACTTCATATACAATCTGAAATATTTTCATTGAACTATTTAATATAGCCTTCATGGCCTTTTAATCACTATATGAAGACATTTATATTCTACATTTAGTAATTTTCACTTGTACCCTTCTAAGATGCACCGTAAGTGTGATCCCACCAATCACCTTCCCTGCACCCATCCTCTCCCCTCCCCCCCTGCCTTGCCCCTTTCCACTTTCCCC
>CAUYRH010180251.1:0-24124 GCA_963574655.1 Perodicticus potto
ATCCAACGTACTCAGCCCTAATATAGAGCTAATTTGTAGCTTTCATATGAAGGCTAAAACACAATTATAGCACAAGAATACAGGGAAAAGGGAAAGGGAGGGGAGGGGAGGGGGGAGGATGGGTGGAGGGAGGGCAATTGGGTGGGATCACACCTACGGTGCATCTTAGTAGGGTACTGGTGAAACTTATTAAATGCAGAGTATCAATGTCTTTAAAAAAAAAAAAACTCAATCAAAATAAAAAATTCATTTCAGGATTCAGTATCTGTATATGGCCAGTGGTTACATATTGTGTACTGCTAGAATAGAATACTTTTGTCATCTTAAAAAATTTTACTGAGCACTGCTCATCTAAAACTAAGGTAGTCTTCATCAATTACAAAAATTATGTATTCTTCAATCACTTTTCAGGATATTTTTGTTCCAAGGTAGCTTAATAAGACTATCTTTTGACCTGTTGTCTTCAAAGATCATCCCCAATGAATAACAGGAGCAAGAAACAAAATCATAAATTCCATTGCCATAAAAATGGGAGATGTTTAATTCAAATAAAATATGAATTTTTATTTCAAAACAGGGAGCCATTACTTTTCATGTCTATCCTGCACTGTCAGATTGCTTCCTTTATTCCACTCCAGGAAGAGACTGGACTAGACGTTTATTATCTAGATTAACAAAGTGGAGGTTCTGGACTGGGGTGGGGGAGACAAAGTGAAAGGGATGGCACACTGAAAACAGTGCAGCCAAGTGAACATAAATGTCCCTTTCCCTTCCTGGATCCAGAAGAACACTAGCAGCCAGGTTATTTATTCTCGCTGCCATTATCTCATCTCTTCAACAGGAGACTAAAATCTTTTCCTTTGGTGAAAACAAATGATTACAGAGAAAAAAACATAAAATAAGGACATGCTATAGTCACAAGTAAAAAACCAGGCACTTTTCTTTTGTCCTGCACTGAACCCACCAGCATACACCCTTCCATTGTACAAACAGATGTCAATCAACTTCCTAGAGCATCACTCTTAAATAAGAAAGGATAGCTCATGATGACCAGATTTTGATGATAATCTCTAACATGAAAGAGACCAGGACAAGCCAAGAGGGAAAAACAGAACTAGGGGAAAAAAGAGAAAATTCAAGAAAAGGAAAATCTCAAAGAATGCACCAGAGAGGTCCGAGAAATACTGCCTTATTAAAATAAGTCCAAAATACCATTAATGGAAGTAGAAAGAAAAGTTTTAAATATGGGAATAAATAGAATAAACTCAGAGGAAAATATGGAAAAGAAAGATGAGGAAATCTCCCCCAAAGTTGAACAAAAAAAGAGATGAATAATATGAAAATGGTAAAAAAAAAAACATAGAGGGAGTTGCAATATTTGATGAATAGAAGTTCTGGGTGGGGGGGAATGGAGAAAATGATGGGAAAGAAATGCAAGACTATTGCTCTAAACTGAAAGATACAAATGCTAGCACATGCATAAGAAAGAGCATCTGACATGGCATATGATTGGGAAATTTCAGAGCATTAGGGACAAAAGTGACCTTTAAAGAGACAGATCACATTTTAAAAAACACTATTAGACATTGATCTTGTCAACAGTGACTGTCTCATTTCTAAACAGAATCTAGAAAAACAAGTTGTATATATTACTTTAAAATATTGATACAAGTGCCAGAGGGACAACCAAAAAAAAGGTTAAAATGGCTTATTTTGGGCACGTGAGTGAGGAGCCGGAGAAAGTGACATCAAAACATGGCTGAGTTTTTTCTTAGAAGTCTTTTTAGCACTCGTTGACATCTAAAATTACTTGAATATACTATATGATAACAATAAATTAAAAAAACAAAATATGCCAGGCATGGTGACTCATGCCTATTATCTCATCTCTTTGGAAGGCAAAGGTAAGAAGAATGCTGGAGGTCAAGAGTTTAAGACCGGCTTGGGCAATGCAGCAAGACCCTGTCTCTATAAAAAATTTCCCTTCCCTTCCCTTTTTTTTCCTAAAAAAAAAAAAAGTAAAAAATAAAAAATTTAAAGAATAGCCTTGCATATAACTGCCTATAGTCCTAGTTGATTAAGAGGCTGAGGTGGGAGGACCACCTGAGTCCAGAAATTTGATTCTTCAGTGACCTATGATCAGGCCACTGCACTGAAGGCTGGGTGACAGAGACCCTGTCTTTAAGTCAGTTAGCAAATAAATAAATACCTTTCCAAGACAATAATCTCAAATAATTTAATATTCAACTCAGATCAAACTCCTACTTTAGAAAATAAAAACATAAATACATGGAATTTTAACCCAAATCTGAGAAATATGCAATTATAAAGTATATAAGTATAGATTATAATAGTTTAATGCAAAAAAGTAAAAGTAATGAATAAGGACATGAGCCTTTTTTAATGTGTGGATTTAGAGATATAAAATACATAGCTATCAAGCAATCATTAATACAATTGTGCCTTTTTTAAGAGCAACTGTAGTCACAGTTTAAATCTTACCCTCAGAATTCACACTAAAGACTCCTGAAATCATCAAGCAAGCAGAGAAAATGGCCTAACTGACTGACAAGGAATACTTTTTCGTGTTCAATTTGTCAAAGCGAAGCCTAACAACTTGACCGTGACATGACACTTTAGTATGTCAATGATTATGTAAAAATTCTAAGAGTACTCTTTTTTAGAATAACTTTTCTGGAAATTGAGATTTATTTAGAAGAAAAATACAAATACATTATCGTGGAAATCCTGGGACTCTTGTGTTTTCCACCAGGTTTCTCATCAGACAATCGGTACCGTCTCAGGACTATAATAGTACAGGTGATGTCAGGTTATTAATGAGGGCAGATTTAAAATGGAAGCCCGAGGATGTAATTTTAAGTGTATTTTTTTTCTCCTCCATAGCAAAGTAGTAAAATGGAAATCTGTAAATTGCCTGCTTGAGAATCTCTGGAGGCATCCTTTCGCTTAGCATATAAAATTTGAACTCTTGAATATTTTATTCAATAACTGACATCAATTTTCCCTTCTTTCTTCACTCTTCTTAATACTTTGTCAGCTCACGCCAGCCTCATCTACTGGCCATTTCCAGGTCTACTTGGGATTGTTAGCTGCATTGTCTGACTGCCTTGAATATCTTCATTTCTCCTTCTACCAACCGCTATTTTTCCTCCATCTTAAAGTTCTGGTTGAAAGTCCTGCTCCAAGAGGCTAACTGAGATGGTTGGGTGAATGAGGGTTTGTTTGGTTGGTTTTTATCACTCTTGGACCCCCAGTTCAAACTCTTTCATCTCAGAACGCACTTTGTAAGAGCCACCAGTCACTTTACTAATATTTAGTTTTCATTGTGGAGTTACAGCAAGCTAGTGACTAACTTGTCTTCCTTGCTGGCATTATTTCTGCTACCTACTGGATTACAACTTTATAGTACGAGATTTAAAAATTATTAAAACTCTACTTTATCTTTTTATGGATATTATGCTCATTTTAAATTTTGGAGACCTTGGTTCCACAAATCTGCGTCATATGCTGAGTATTTTTTCTTTTCTTTTCCTTCCTTCCTTCCTTCCTTCCTTCCTTCCTTCCTTCCTTCCTTCCTTCCTTCCTTCCTTCCTTCATCCCTCCCTCCCTCCTCCCCTCCCTCCCTGCCTTTCTGCCTCCCTTTTTAATTTCAGATAATATGAAGGTACAAACAATTAGGTTACAATGCTTGCATTTGTTAGGTAAAATCCCCATCGTAGTTGTGTCCCACAGCCAGGAGGTGTTCCATGTACCCTTACGTTTGTCCATTTGGGGCGCCCAAACCAATTTTCCTCCCTCCTCCCCTCTCCCCTCCTCCCCTCTCCCCTCCTCCCCACTTGATTGAATTGAGTTTTTCTCTTGTGTGGGTGTGTATTAGTTCATCTACTGGCTTCACATTAGTAGTGAGTACACTGCATACTTGCTTATCCATTCTTGTGATACTTTTCTAAAAAGAATGTGTTTCAACTGTAAGTTTGTTTTTCCTCCTGGCTAAACTCGGTAGGAGTCTAGATATTTTAGCCTGTGAGGCTTGCTCCCCAGGGTCAAGTGTTCTTTGACAAGGGCACGGTGCTGTGAAGTAGGCCAGGTCCTTGTTGGTGCCCCTACTGGTGAGACTAGGCAGAGGGGAGGGGTGAATCCCAGGGCAGAGAGCTGCAGGCATCTCATGATGATCGTCTGTTTATGGGTTCCAGATTGTAACCCCCTGGTTCCCACCGTTTGGAAGAGAAGACGGTGGGTGAGCACATATCCTGGCTGCAAATCTCTGCACACTCCAGCAGTCTTTTTGATGCCTTGATATTATGCCCAAACCAGCCACTCAGGCCTCTCTAGTGGATGCCGATCTCGAAATGGCCATCCGGCTACAAAGACTCTCCCAGCACCGCAAGAGTGAGCAGCCGGAACCCAAGGTACAAACTTCCTTCCAACCATTCCCCTGGTGCCTACACAGAGCCCACCCTCATCCTGCTCACTGTCTCCGTGTCCTTTTGGTTCCAAGGTTTCCTCCAGCTACCTAATTTCTCCTGCATTGATTTGGGGGAGGTGGGTGAAACTTGTATCAGTTACCCATCTTTTCAGGAAATGCCTCATCACTCTTACACTAGTGTTTCTTAATCTTTTTGTCCCCTTTGGAGGTTTGGTGAAGCCAGTAGACCTTTCCTAAGAATAATACTTTAAAATGAAAAAAATAAAAAGCATAAGATTACAAGTGAAAATTTTATATTAAAATATATACTTAGTAATAATTATATTAGTATAATTCTAGTAATAATGTTGAGTTTCACAATTTCCAGATAGTTGGGACACCTGTAATAGGCTTTAAAGATATGTGACCTCCATGATGATAAAATCACAAGTATTACTAATAAAATTATATTCATAATTGAGGGAAATGATAAATTTTAGTTAGAGGTTAGTGAAAACAAAAGTAGAAATTTTTCCCCATCCAAATTCAGAGTCTCTGAATTCTCTCTGTGTCCCCCAGGTTCGGAATCCCCACACTCCACTATCTACATTACAGTAGGGAGTAGAGAGAAAAAGGGAAGGAAGGGAAGAGGGCATAGATATTTCAAAAACCTTACAACTCCATATTGAACGTTTAGTATATGTCCACCCTGAATCAATGATTGTACCATCTCATTAATTCTTATAAATTCCTAGGGAGTTGGTCCTATTAACCCTGTTTAACAGAATGAGGAAGTTGGCACCTACAAAGGTTAAGTAAATTGCTCAATGTCAGAGAGTTAGTAAGTGCAGAAAACTGAATTAAAATACAGTTCTGTCCGATTCCAGAGGATTTTAAATGGTGAGGTTTGTTTTCTTCTGCAGAGGATAGATTCTGTGTCTAATTTGCCTTTGGATTCTCTTTTTTTAAAAAATTTTTATTAAATCATAATTGTGTATATTGGTGCAATCATGGGGCACAATGTGCTGACTTCACATACAATCTGAAACATTTTCATTGAACTATTCAACATAGCCTTCATGGCCTTAAAGTCCAGGACAATTCCTTGTACTTAATATGCACTCCATAGAATTGTGTGTGTGTTTCTGTGCAGGAACTTGTGGTGGGGGGCAGGGGCATGAACATCTGCTTTCTTAATCTCTAATTTAAATGCCCCAAACTCCATTTGTTACAGGGACAGGGAAGGGCAGCTCATATTGAAAGCAACAAGTCGCAAGTTTTAAACATAGGCCATCAGGATTTAAAATAGCAAGGACTTCTTTTAGCTAAAACACAGTGGTTGACTTGCTCTCATTTAATGACAGGTTCTTAATATGGCAATACATGCATTTTTAAAGCTAATTTTTAAAAATAGCAACACATCGACATTAAAAATTTCAACGGTTGTACAGTGAGATGTAATTCTTCCTTCCTTCCATTCTCCAGTCTCACTGCTCTCTAGAAGCAGCTACTGTCAATTGTGTGCATCTTTCCAGAGAAACTCAATGCACATACAAGGGAATGGGAGGAAGTTATGCATTTTACTTGTTCATTCAATACATTTTGGAGATACTTCATATCATTCATACTTTTTAAGGACATGTAGCATTCCCTTGGGGGAGTGTACCATAGTTTGTTTAACCAGTCTTATGATGATCGCCATTTATGGTATTTCCAGGTCTTCATTCTTATCAACAGTACGTACCACATAGATAATTTTGAAAATGTAAGAATTATATCCATTGCATAGACGACTAAAAATAAATTGCTCATTCAAAGGGAATGAACTTTTTAATTTGGATGAATTTGGCTAAATTGCCCTCCAATGAAGTTACATTAGTTTCCATTCATGCCAAGTATACGTGAGAGTTGTATCTGGTAAATGTACATATCCCTGAAACATGGAGCCGGTTGAAAGAGACTGAGAATAATTCCCAGTACAGTTACCAACTTCCCTTACCTTATATTTTTTCGTTAATGCCTCATACTAAAATTTACAGAATATGGTCATTTTCCTGGCTCATAGCCTTTTTTTTTTCACTTTATGGAAATGTCTTACATTTTTATATTTTTTGGATGGAATAGAATATTTCATCAGAACTCTAGAAGCCTAGTTCAAGATGTTGATGTTAACAATTGTTCTAATAAATAGTTAACAAATGTTATAATATGCTTCAGTTGAGTAACTGCCTGGCACAGGGAAGTGTGCGTGGTGTGTCTTGACACCAGCTCCTTCTTCTTTGCCACATTGGAAGTTTACCACCAACTTCAAGTGTAACAGTTGTCATTTTTAGGTATCTAACTCAAAATATGTTAAAGATAAATAGTGCCCGTAATTGTCTAACAATGATGAGGTATCATTTGTTTCCATAGTTAACCTGCGCTTCTGTTATCTAAAGACCAGATGTGTAGCTTCAAACTCCATGTTCATCTTCAACTACGTCAAGAGTAACACATTTTTCCTTCAGCTGAGAAGGCAAACCAAGTTGTAAATGTCACTCATGAAGAGAATCCTGAAATGCTACAATGACCAATTAGATCAAAATAAATTCAGAGTAATAAAATAATTCTGTGTGCATTTTCAAAACACACATCATAGTTTTCCTTATTTGAGATCGTCTTTACCATTTAACAGCATACATTTCAGATAATACCAGCACTCCTTATAAATGCATTGTTTCCTAATTCCCTTTCTAGTTTTAACCTGGAGAAACTCTTTTGGGAACTCTATGAACTTAGGCATGTTTCTTTCAGCCTCTATTAGATGTTTAGGCTAAGAGTGTCCTAAACACTGCAGCAAGGAGGCCAAAAACTAGGATAGGCTTCCCAAGAGAGAGGAAGCGAAATAATTAAAAGTAGTGAAGATTTGTTAAGAGTGATAAGAATGAGTAAATAGATTCACATTTACGGATTCTTCTGATATCTGATGTAAAGAATTAATTCCTGGGCTAATCTCAGAGCAATGAACTACTCACAGAGACCTAGTAAAATTTCTTTAAGATTAGATTAGTGAAAAGAATAAATGTTAATAGACAGACAAGGCAAATTTGGATCTCAGAGACTAATTTTGATGTCTATGAAAATAGTAGGAATCAACAGGAAGACATGGAAGAGATAACTGAGTATTAGGAAAACATTAAAATGGTTTGGTGAGAAACAAATTCTCCTGTGAAGGGAAATGAAACTGAGGATCAAAGAGAAATTGTAACTGCAATAGATCTTGGTTTTATTCATTCATCAGTTCATTCGGTCTGTTTACTGATGCCAGGATAGCTCCTAATTCTATATTCGTGACATATTTATCCATTAACCATCCATGTGTCTTGGGCAGATCAGAAGTTAGAAATCCTAAAACAACTGGATAGACTGAGGTTCATGAGAAACAGTGTCATTCATTGTGTACAGAATGGGGGAAAACCTTCTGCCTGATAAGGAATTAAAAAGACAATTAATAAATCCATACAACATAGCCATTCCCTATCCAGGGTTTTGCAAGACATCTGTACTTTAGATCATTCCTTTTGGTATTTTCATTCTGCAAAGAATCTAGGGAAAGAAACTTAAGAACTTAAACTGAATAGAAGGAAGAATTTCTTAGAATCATTCATATTCACCCAATATGAATTGGGAGACAAATATGTGCCAGACATAATCAAAGACACTGAGTATCAGGGGGAAAAGTCCTTGTATTTGTAGCTAACATTTTAAATGCAGTTAACATTTTATTTATTCAGTTAATGACAATTATGATAATTTTAAACACTGGAACTGTGAAGTGAGATTTAGGAATCCTTATACCTGAATGCCTTTAAATATATAAGAGATTATCATTTGTTTGAAAAGAATTCAAGGGGAGGGGAACCTGCGGTCTTAAGAAAAATTGTAGCCTTCCTGGTCATTGAATGCAGCCTTTCAATTGAATCCAAATTTTACATAACAAATCCTTGTATTAAAGGGAGTGCAGCAGAGAAAGCTGAAGCTTTTTTTGCCTCCTTTGGTGCTTAAAAGAGAGACATCTCGAAATCAGAAGGCCACAGATTTCCCACCTCTAAATGACTTTAAGAAATAATCTCATATAGGAGAGACACTGAGGAAACAAATTATGACAACATGAAAATTCAGCATGACGCAGGATCTGAAAAACATGATAACTGACTTAAACTGAAGGACATAGAATTTTTATTCTGAAGCTCTGCGGATTTAAGTCATGGTTCTGTCCTTTGCCCTCTGGGCAGCCTTGTGACATTACAATGTTTGTGACATACCCATTGACCAACCATGTGTCCTGGGCATATCAGAAGTTGGAGACCCAAAATTAACTGGTTAAACTGGGTGTCACTGGAAATGGTATCATCAGTTGTGTTTAAGTCTGTTTGTTCATACACAAACCAATAATAATGACACGGCCTACTATATCGGTTGAGATGATTATGGCTTCCGGTCACTGAAAAGCCAGCTGACTTTGGCTCCCTTCACAAAGACATCACTGGTTTACCGAGCAAGTTTAGGGGTACATGGTTCTAGGATGCCTCCATGTTGTGAGGGTTCTTGGTTCTCTGTAATTTCCTCAAATGGAGCAGTGGTTCCAGATAGCTCACCTTCACAATTGTGAGTCCAAAATCTGAAAGCAGTGAAAGCAGGCTGGGGGATGAGAAGAACAGAGAGAGAAAGCCCTCTAACCATGCCTCTCTCCTTTTAAAAGGAAGAAAAAGCGTTTCCCTGAATCCCCCCAGTAGGTTTCCTTTTATGTCTGCTTGGCTAAAACTGAATTCCTTGGCCACTCCTAGCTGCACAAGAGGCTGGGAAATAAATATTTGGCTTTCTGTCCTCTGTAGCTGGAAGGAAGGCTGAAGAGATGGAGCTGGCACAGTTGACCACAGCCACCTAGAAAAAGTTCTTCACCAGTTGTTTGAGTCCTGTGGGACACAACACTCAGACAAAGCAGATTTATTAGTCACAGATAAGCAGCAAAGATAGACACCTAAGATCCTCGGCAAGCCAAGTCCTCCAAAGCTCAGGAAAGCTGCGCAGGGTGAATGGAAGTGCGTCTTTATATACCCCACACTGTGCTGCAGTCGAGGAGCCCTGACAATCCTCTGCCCTGGATTTATATATTCCAGGTACCACGTGGCATGCTGAGCTCAAGCATTGCAGAATATCTGTTCTAGGAGAAACAAGGACACAGCTTGGGGTGTTCCAGACATTTCCTCCTCTCAGGACGTTGCATTCGCAGTACATTCTGCCTGAGAACTGTGAGAAGAGGGGAAAGATGTGGACCAGCCAACATCCTATCATTGCCTTCTAGACATTTGCCCTCCTGCACACCTCTAAATTTAGCTTGAAATATTAAATGGGATGAAACATATAAAATACTTTTCACAGGCACATGCTATCAACATTCAAAAAGATAACATTGTTACTTTTTCTTATCTTGAAGAGAAAACATTTTCATGGGGTGACTTGATCCCTTTTAAATATTTGAATTATTTGATGTGTGTACTGAGAACAAAGTTGAGATAACAGTGACCTTCCCATTCAATTATATCTGCTCCATAATCTCTGTAAGGTAGTGAGTGCCTCATCCTTAAAATTTTCAAGTAGAATTAGGATAACTTCTGTTCTTTAGGTGGAAATTTGGGCATCAAAAGTCTAACCAGCTTTCTGAGGAAGACGTGGTGACTTCACTGTGCTTGCTGCTTCTCTTGACTCACTGCTTTTGCTCTCGGGAGGAACAAGTTGGTCCAGAAGCTGAGCCACAGACATGGCTTTTAAAGCAAAGGGAAAACACTGTGGAGCCAGGGATGGCGATTTACCAAATTAGAGAATTAGATTACTCTCAGCAGCAGCAACGTAAAGTCCCTAGAGAAGGTGTGTGCTGACTTTATCAGAGGCGCAAAGGAGAAGGATCTCAAAGTGAAAGGACCAGTCCAGATGCCTTCCAACACTTTCATTACAAGAAAAACTCCTTGTGGCAAATGTTCTAAGACATTCCAGATGAGAATCCACACGCAACTCATTGACTCACATGCCCCTTCTGAGAAGGGTAAGCAGATACCTCCATCAGCACTGAGCCAGGAGTTGAGGTTGAAGTCATCACTGCAGATGCTTAAATCAACTGTTTTAATAAATTGATGACCAGTTGCTAGAAACATTTTTAAAAATCCAACCATCACACCTCTACTGGTAAATACAACTCATTCATTATTCTCAGAGAAGATCATAGTTGCTTAGATACTAAAGGGTAAAAAATAACAGTATTTTTCTTCCTCTAATAGGTACAGAATCCATTTAATTTTAGATCTAAAAGACTGATATTGATAGATAGCTCTTTAAACTAAAAAATGAACATTGTTTATTTTGGTTACAGTCGCTTTCCCTCAACTTCCTTACTGGATTATGTATTCTTAAAACAACCATAGATTTCTAACGTTCTGAACTTCCCTATTGCATGTGCATTTTCTCTTCCTTCGTTAGGATTTGGTAAGACTGCTATGAATATGTTAGAATGGTGTAAATGATATTTGCCATGTATGAGTTTCCCCCTCCTCCCCAAGCCTGCCAGGGGAAGGAGGGGTTAAATCTCAAGAGATTCTTTTACCAAGGCCAAGTTTTAAATAAATGAAACTTGTACAGACTCCAAAACACCATCTTGAGATAACCTCAGGCCCTGAAGTATACTGACAAGCAGAATGATCACAGACACAGCTGTAAAACTGCTTTTGAAAAGAATAGCTGGATAAAAAACATTAGCAGCAACTAAATCATGGGAAAAGCTAACTTCTTCAAGTGAAAGACATCTTCATAATAAAATCAATAGTGAACTGTATTCTCCAAATCCATATTTTCATAATGCTTTGAGCTACCCAAAGAGCTAACATGGATGTGCAAAGCTGCTCATTGGAAAGCTCAGTTCATCCTTATGCATGCCAGCACCATTTTTTTTTAACCTCACATAGTCTCAACACTTTTTTATTTGGCTTCTGTTCTACAACTCACCAACACTGTTCTTACTTAGGTCACCGATAACCTCCAGTTTACCAAATCCTGTGTCTGCATTTCTATCTCATTTTATGAAAATTTTAAGCATTATTCAATAAGGTTGACTTCTTCCTAGATGACGCTATTGGCATCACATTCTCCTTGTTTTCTTCTTATTTTTTGGCTGCTCCTTCTCGGTATATTTTGCTGGCTCTTCCTCCTTGACTCCAGCTCTCATTGGTGAAGTATCAGTAATCTTGTACTGGGTTCCTACTTCTGTTTTTCTATTTATACTCTATGACTAAGGTTTAAAATTCTGTCTTTATCTGTCACTACATCTGTGTTTCAAGACCAGAACTTCTCTTCTGAATCCTGAATATCTGATGATGAATAGATTTCAAACTGAACATTCCCAGAATAAAACTCTTAGCTATGGCTGTTCCCTGCCCACCCCTATTGTCCTACAAGTTTATTCTTTCCCAATTTTCCAATTTTCCCTTAGTCAATTGTACCACCAACCACTCAGTTAGTAATACCCGAAACCTGGGAGACATGCTGGAGTACACTTTTTATAATACTTTAACATCCAGCCAATTAGCCATTTATCCTCTAAAGCATATGTTAAGTCTGTCCACTTTTCTCACTCCACCAGCGACTCTTAGTCCGAGCCACTACCATCTCTGTCACCTGGCCTACCACAGTAACCTCCAACCGGTCTCCTAGCTTATTTTATTAGCCCTTCTGTAATCTATTCTCTGCCTGGAAGCGTGAATGATCTTTTAAAAACTGAAATCATGCCATATAACTCTGCACTCAAAACTCTTGAAAGGTTTTTATTTATTGCATGTTGAATAAAACCCAGATTCCTTACCGTGGTCTACGGAGCACTTCATGTTCTAAGCTCTTGAGATGTATCCAATATCTTAATAATTCTTTCTCTTTTTTACTAAACCTCACTCACACTGGCCTTATACGCTAACCTCTTTCCTGATTCAGGCTATTTGCACTGCTATTTTAGAACATTCTTTGCTTCTTTGCATGGTTCAAGCCTCCTTATCCTTCAACCCTCAGCTTAAATGCCACCTCATCAGAGATGTCTCTCTCCATACCTTTCCTAAGTTTTCATTTTATTTTGGGGGGGAATGAAAGGAAGAGAACTTTTCTTTTCTCTGAGATTTAAGGCACTTTTAGAATCAAACTTAGAAAAGATACAAAAAGCAGAAGCCAAACCAGTGTTTGACAAAAGAAATATAGTATGGTGAGAAGGGGCTCATTTGATCAACTCTTCCAAATCTTTCAACTTACAAAAATTATAAATTATTAAGTTCCTAGGGCTCTGGAAGCTAACTGACATGAAGTGATGGTCTTTGTATAGGACACTTGAGAGTGGGAACCAAGACGCGCTTGTCCACCTAAAGGTATTCAGGGTAGAACTTCTCAAATACCATTTATGATGAGCTACACTTGTCTAAGGGCTTAATCGGACCTTCAAGCTGCCAATTAAAGATCCGTGTCTAGATTTTTCTCTTACATTGAGTAGGAGAATACTGCTAGATATGTAAGCATCATCTTTGCGCTTCCATATCTGTAGAGGACGCCAAGAGCCACACGACCTCTGAGCAAGATGATTTGCAGCTGCGGGGTGGGCCCTCAGCCAATTCGTCCGCAGGTGCTCCTTGCAGAGAAAGAACCCAGCCTATGGCGAGCCTTGGGCCCGTAGTCATTGTCTAACACTCCCCTCACCTGTCTTGTGCTATCTAAATAAAAGGCTACTGAGGAGGTTGCTCGGGGCTACCCTGCAATCAAGGTTAGCCTGCCTCCTACAAGTTTGTACTTCTAATCCGCGTCTCGCCTGGTTCCTTTCTGCTGCGATGGAGACCAGCGCCATAGAGGATCCGACGCATATGTACATTCTAAAAAATATATAATCATATGAACAACAGTCTAGAGTTACACAGTTCTTATCAGCCCGTTAGATGCTTTTCTCTTTTCTATCAAAGTTTTGGTAGCATTAAAAATTGAAACATTGTAAGAAATATTTGTCTAACCTCATTTCCAAAACAAATCTTTGCGTACAAAGCAAAGCACTCAAAGGTGATGCTGAAGAAGATCCAGGGAGGATTTGAGGTAAGGGTGTAATAATTTTTGTGTTATAGAAAAATCATTCCATAGAAGTGTGGAGTAAGGATTAAAATGGGAGGAAGCCAGGAAAGTGCTTAGTAACTATTGAGAACTGATGAAGGCAAAGAAATTGAGGAAATGGTGAAATGGAGGAAAAAATCAGACTCGAGGCTAAGAAAAGCTACATCAGACAAGTACTAAAGTTTTAAGTTTGTTAACAATTGTGGTAAGTTGGGAAATAAAAGACGTTACTCAGTGATAATTATCTAGTAAAAGACTGTGTGACAGTCAGGAGAACAGAATTCTCTTGAACTCCAAGAGGAACATTATATTGCTATGAGGAATATTACCCTACAAAGGATACTTGGCAAGCATATGGCCCATTCTTATCACAGCATTTGATGAAAGACAAGGGTAAAATATTAACTCATTCTGTGAAATTGGCTTACAGAGAGTTAAATTACTATTATAAAGGCATTTTAAAAAGTGATTTAGCTAGTAGAGAACTTTAAAACCCTAGAAGATGAATTAAGAGTGTGTACCTTAAATCTATGTTTCTAAAACTTAACATTAGCAACTAATAGTGGTTGTAAAATCCAGACAGTAGACAATGGACAACATTTTAAGAAATTAAATAATAGATTGTATATATTCTCATATACACACATAATATAAATATGAATGGAGTATCTGTTTTTATTAAGGACAGGTACTGTAACATAAAATGTGTGTGTGCGTGTCCCAACGTATCCTTTACTGGAAGTTGTGGTAAAAAATAAGCTTGAAAAACACTTTTTTAGACAACCTTCCAGTGTGCCTCTTTTCTATTGTGATTCTGTCTGAGACTGCTATAAATCATAGGAAGGTGGAGGACTTCTGAGCTGTTGTTTAAAAGTAGATTTGTAATCAAACCACCTTAGGCACATGAGAAAACTAAAGCCCTCCTGGTTCCACCTGAAGTTATGCCCAGATAGAACAAGCTCCCTCTCACAAAATCTAGGCAGGAGATTAAGGCAGGACAAATTCCCTGGATCTGTCCAAATGCTGAAATAGCCCCTGAGTCAAACTACTGAATTCTGTCCCTTAGGACTCCATCCGGCTAAGTCGGAAAGTGTAATTGTGAGTAGAAAGGCCTTCCAGTCCACATGCCAGATTTCAACGGTCTTGAGATATATGTAGACCAGAGGTAACCTCCAAAATCCCCCAGGTGTGAGGCGCATGAAATAAATACGTGAATACATGTAGATGGATAATAGCTAGAGAGAACTAGTGGCAGACAGCTAGAGGGGGTCTGGATAGCTGGTACCCAACTTTCAAAAGGGGTCTGGATAGCTGATACCCAGCTCCAGTGACCTTCATCTGTGAGAGTGATCTTAGAGTTTTCAGTCCTCCTCAATTTCCTCCTCAATTGTCAAGAGACCAAGACATCCAGATGTTTATGTAAAATGGCTTGTTTTTAAATATTGGCAACACATTTTAAACACTTAAGGATGTTAGAGAAAAAAAAAAAAAGAAAGAAAGAAAAACCCATGGGCAAGATTCACTCCAGCGGCTCTTGGTTTGCTTCTTTTCACCTAGATTTAAAAACATTTATTATAAAGAAGTTACTTTCATTGAATGAAATTTATGAAGAAGTTCAATAAATAAAACACCACCAACAAAAACACTCCTCTTTGGGATTGGGTGGTCTGCAGCCACATCCTGTCTTTTCTCCATCTCTCTATCCTTGCCCCAGAAATCCCCTAGTTCTTAAAAAATGGAGAAACCACAGATCTAAATTCAAAAAGAATGGTCTCTTTGGGATGGAATTCTTTTTTCTTTTTATTCAAATTGGCAGCTTGCCAGTTGGTTCAATTATTTCTCGAGGCTATTCTTATAATAGGAAGATTATATCATCAACATAGGACAAGATACTTGTCTTTAAATTTTCACGTATGTTGGGGCATATATAGAGAAGGGAATATAGATCTTTTAAGTGAGCAGGATTAAATTATTTAGGTACAAGTTATAAACAAAGATGTCTAGACACAATTCTGTTTTAAGTCATTTAAAATTAGAATTGACACTTTCAAAATCTATTCTGGTATTGCCATATTGATTTAGGTAAACATTTAAAATCTGAGATCTACACCAAAGTCTTGTAAATTGGCTCATAGAGTAACCCAAGATTCCTTCTGTAATAAGGAAGAATATAAATAAAATGTCCAGAGACAATCCCTTTCCATGGAATCAAAGCTGATAAAAGGTCATTAAACACTGAGAAAAAACATTTTTTATAAATAAATTCTCATTAAAGTGAAAGGACAGGACTTTGAGATGCATAGTTAAATGACATGTTCAAAATATTACTGATAATTAATCCTGAGATTAGATGAGAATCTAGCCCCTTATGAGGTGCTGTTTCAATTTTTCTATATCTTCTCTATCCAAATAACATAAGAGTTAAGATATCTCCATAATAAATGTTTTGGGGGATCTTATTCAAGATAGCTTTGATGAAAGCCATAATGAGACTAGATACTTTATTACAACATATTTTTAAAAATAGGTATATATATAGCTTTTGTGAAATTCGCTGTCAGCCTTTGAGAGAGGCAGATCAGACTACTGATTACATGTGTGTTGCAGAAAGCATCCTAGAATATGGGGTATTTGCTTAATAATTTCCAAATGCTTAATACAAATTTCACAGCTCCTCTGGCCTGTATAATCCTCTTCACATCTACTTACTATGGTGCAAAAGTGGAAACTGAAATACAGAGAGATATTATTTATATATTGATGTATATAGACATATTAATTATTCTCCTAATATATATTTTATATGATTTATTGAAGAACTATCTTTTATCTACTATCCTGAGCACAAACTCCCTCAAAATAAAAGCAGCTTTGAATAGAGATAACCTAGCAATATTTTCTTTTTCTTTTTTTGCCTTTTGCCCACAGTTCCCTTTTTGCTAACTTCTATTGAACTCTTGACCTTGGGTAAAGATGCAGCTTTGCGTGAATTTTTGAAAGTGACTTTTGGTGATTTAGCTGCTAAATGTGTATGATAGAAATCCAGCTTACCTTGGAGGCTCTTGGGGTTTTTAACTTACCGTGCCAGAAAGCAGACCAGTCTGGGGAAATTCAGCTAATGTCTCCCAGCTGTGCAGGAAAACTGTGAACAGCTCTGTCAGAAGAGCTGCCTCTTTTTTTTCTCTTCCAGATAGTACCTTGTACTGAAACATCACTTCTCATTTGCCATTTGGACAACAGTGATGGCACTGCTGCTTTATGGCCCACGGAGAAGTGGGGTGAAAAGTCTGGAGCTGGGCGTGCAGTTACCCTGGACAAAAGAAGTTTGAGACTTAAGCTTGGTCCTGAAGAACACATAGAGAAGGCTGACAAAATATATATGTTCACAGCTTTGGCCTAAAGGTTGCTGAATGACCAATAAGTAACGCAAGGAGAAATGGCCTTTTCTGGAGTTGCAGTTCTTTTCCAGGTGAGCAAATTAAATGCCATCACTTAGCCCTGGGAGCAATCCAACATTTCTTGGTAAATTTCCAAAGCATGTTTGTTAGAATGTTGCAGCTGTTGTATGATTAAGGCTGTTAGAAGAAGTGATACAGGGAACAAAAACCTTCAGAAATAAATATTACATTTTAGCCATGGAGCAGTAATTGTCAACCTCGATGCTTTATTGGAAACCAGGTATTGAATGAGTATATATGATTAGAATATTGGTGAAAACACTGTTGGTTATCCCTCCAGCAGGCATTCCCCCTATGTCTTCTTTCTTACCGCAAAACTCACCTGCTAAGATAGAGGCTGACGGTTTGGAAGACTTATTTTCCTAGCTGCCCTCGCAAGTAGAGTTAGTCATGAGACATAATTCTAACCCATGAAGGAGAAGTTTGGTGACGTCTGAGAAATATTTTTCTTCATGATTAAAAGTGACATAGGTGAAAAAGCTACCTTCACTACTGTTCTTGCAATTTTGTTGTTAGAATGAAGTTTCATGAGAGTAGGGACTTTCCCAGTTGTGTTTATGGTTATGCTCCCAAGCTTACAACACTGCTTGGGACTTTCTCATAATGTTTACTTATCAAATGATTTCCTAAACATTATTAATAGGTTCCAGGACCTGATATCTTTGGGGGCTAATATTCAACCTACTACACTAATCTTTGGTGGTGTTCACCAAACATTTTCTGTCTGTAACTTTCAGGGCAGTGGTAGTACTGTCTTCCTTGACTTCCTTTGTTTGGGTGGAGGATGTGATGGCTGTGACCAGTTGGTCGACATAGCTTGTGTCATATCCAGGCTACAGAATGTAATTGCTGTTGCAAGACCTCAAGGCTTGATGCCCTCTGCCGTGAGCCCTGAAATTTTGGAATGATGGTTATACCATCAACCTGGTTCCAGGGGAAGAAGACCTAAAATAGAGGCCCCTGCTGATGGGAAATGATATCAAGGATGAGCAATGAATAAACAAAGAAGTTGCTAAATTTAGGGGTTATTTTGGTCTTGATTTTGTTTTTCTGTGATGTACCTTAACCTATCTTGATGGACATACTCACATTCTAAGTTTACAACAATCTTGAGGCCAGAAAAAAATAAAACCGTTTTTCTTTTCTCCACCACCTAAGACTTGCCTCCCAAATGGCTACAGGTGGAAAATTCCACCGTCTGTTTCTCCCAGGGAAAATTCTGTCTCCAATTCATATGAGAATTCAGTAATCGGTGATTACTAGCACATTTATCAGAATGTAGGTCATTCCATCTTTTATTAATATTAGCATTTTACTGAGAAATAATTGAACATAATTCATATACAATAAAAGTTGCCATTTTGACATATATAATTTAGTAGTCTTTAATATACTCACAGAGTTATACAATCATCACCATTATCAAACTGTAAAACATTTCACTACCCCCAAAAGAAACCCTATATTCAATTAACAGCTACTTCCTAAATTTATCCTCTTACAGTTCTGGAAGTCAGAAGTCTGTAATGAATTTCTCTGAGCTAGAAAAAAGGTGTTGGTAGGTTCTAGAGGATAATCAGTTTCTGTGCTTTTTCTAGCTTTAGTAAGTTGCCTGCATTTCTTGGTTTTTGACTAACTTCCATCATAAAACCAGTTTTTCTCACACTTATAAAGAGTTCTCTGTCTGTTTTGCCTCCCTTTTCCACATTTAAAGGGTCCTTGCAGTTATATTGGGACCACCTGAGTAATCCATTTTATCTGATTAGCAACCATAATTCCAGCTACAACCTTCATCCTTCCTTACTGTGTACCATAACATAAGACACTCACAGATTCTGGCACAGACATCTTGAGGGGGGCCATTATTCTGTCACCATAGTATCTTTCGACTATCTTGGAGCCTCTGATCCTAATCCTATAAAAATAACTATTTGAAAACACACACACGCATGTTGCATGTATGCGTGTACATGCACATACACACGGGCATGCACTTACCTTCTAAGGAAAAGCAATAAAATAAAGATATAAAACAGTCTAAATCAATACATTAAAAAAAATCTATCTATTGTTTATCCATTGTGGGCCACTTTGGAAGATAGTGGTAGTTTCCTACAATCTACACATACTCTTACCTGATGCCCCAGTAATCATGTTGCTTAGTATTCAGCCAAATGAACTGAAAACTATGTCCACATAAAAACCTGCATGTGGATGTTTATAGCAGCTTTATTATTATTATTTATTTCTTTTTGTGGAGACAGAGTCTCACTTTATCACCCTCAGTAGAGTGCTGTGGCGTCACAGCTCACAGCAATCTTCAGCTCCTGGGCTTAAGTGATTCTCTTGCCCCAGCCTCCCAAGTAGCTGGGGCTACAGGCACCTGCCACAATGCCCGGCTATTTTTCTGTTTTGCAGTTCCGCAGAGGCTGGGTTTGAACCTGCCACCTTTGGTATATGGGGTCGGCGCCTTACTTGATGAGCCACAGGCACCGCCCATATAGCAGCTTTATCTACAACTGTTAAAACTCATAATCAACCAAGATGTCCTTCAGCAGGTGAATGAATAAACAAACTGTGGTACATCCAAGCAATTAAATATTGTTCAGTGATAAAAAGAAATGAACTATTAAGCCACAGACAGACCTGGAGAAAACGTAAATGGATAATGGCAAGTGAATGGAGCCGATCTGAGAAGGGTATTTTATGGTATCAAATATATGACATTCTGCAAAAGGCAAAACTATGGAGCTCATAGAAAGATCAATAGTTATGAGGGATCAGAGGGAGAAAAGTGTGAACAGGGGGAGCACACTGAATTCTTAGGGCAGTGGGACTATTCTGTCTGAGTGAAACTGTGATGGTGGATATATTGTCATACAATGTGTAACAGGAAGAGTGAACTTAATGTACATTGTGGACTTTAGTTAATGTATCAATATTAGCTCATCAGTTTTAACAAACGTATCATGATAATGGGACATGTGGATAATAGAGGAAACTGTGTGTGTAGAGGGCTGAGGGGGTAAATAGCAGTAGTGCCCAATGTTTGTGGCCCCAGGGACCAGTTTCATGGAAGACAAATTTTCCATGAACTGGGAGTGGGGGGATGCTGTGGGATGATTCAAGCATATTACGTTTATTGTGCACTTTATTTCTATTACTATTACACTGTAATATATCATAAAATAATTATACACCTTGCCATAATGCAGAATCAGTGGGAGCCCTGAGCCTGTTTCCTTGCTGCTGCATGATCCTATCTGTGGGTGACAGCAGACAGGAACAGATGAAGCTTCACTTGCTTACTTGCGGCTTACCTCCTGCCGTGTGGCCTGGTTCTTGGAGACTGCAGGTATATAGAAACTCTATTTTCTGCTCAATATTTGTGTAAACTTTAATCCTCTAAAAATAATTTTGTCAATTGTTTTTAATATCTAATCTGGGGGATGCGCCCTGACCACTCTAAAAATAAGTTTTCATATCATTTCTCAGAAACGTATGGGTTTTGGGAACTGCTGTTTCAAATCTCTGTATTTCAGAAATCTTTCTCCATATGTATCATCTAAAAAGATCACAGAGGCTGCTTTCCCCAAGCAAAAGGACACTTGGTTTCAAAAATTAAGTCTAGTTCCTACCTCATAAAAGGTAAAAGTACCTTATAACTTTTAAATGACAGTTTTCCTAAATAAACTCAGTGAAGTTTCAAACATTCTGCAGGTCCTGTCTCAGTTCCCATCATGCTGTTACATCTATAACAAGGCCAAAAGTGCCTGTAGCTCAAGCGGCTAAGGCACCAGCCACATACACTGGAGCTGGCGGGTTCAAATCCAGCCTGGGCCCGCCAAACAACAATGAGAACTATAACCAAAAAATAGCCAGGGATTGTGGCAGGTGCCTGTAGTCCCAGATACTTGGGAGGCTGAGGCAAGAGGACTCTCTTAAACTCAAGAGTTTGAGGTTGCTGTGAGCAGTGATGTCATGGCGCTCTACCCAGGGTGACAGTTTAAGTCTCTCTCTCTCTCTCTCTCTCTCTCTCTCTCTCTCTCTCTATATATATATATATATATATATATATATTACACACACATATATATGTATATATGAAGCCCAAAGAATTCAAAATCAAGTCTTCGTGCCTTAATAGTTCTGCATATTAGCTGAAATTCAGAAAAATTTCATATCAGATAATATCCATTGTACATTTAATCTCAAAGTAAGCTATTTTTGCACTTTCTAAGTCATCTTCAGACCCCTAGGGGGTTTGCTCCTTTAGAAAGGAAAGAAAGTCTCCAGCAGTGGACAATGAAATAGACATCCGAGCATTGCCATCATTTCCTGTTTTTCTGTGAGGATTTCTAACGGGTCAAACTTGCTCATCATTATCACTTCTACTCAAAAATTATGAAAATTAAAGTCAATCACTAAGAAAGTGAGTTTATTTAAATCTTAGGCAAGATTCTAGGCTTCTGGGCTGGATAGGAGGATATGGTCTCATAGAGAAGGCTTAAAAAAGAGAGAATTTATAATTAGTTAAACTCAAAAACTGCTCAATTTGGTCATTTTTTCACAATCAGAACACCACAATTAGAAATCTTGAATAAATTTCTATCGAGAATTGTGAAGTGTATGTGAAAGGCTGAGGAACTGTTACAGATTAAAGAAGCCCTAAGGGATACGACAACTAAATGCATTATGTGATTTTGGATTGGGAATTGGATGAAAAACATTTGCTGTTTAAAAACCTAATAACTTAGCCTGCTGTGATTTCATGGATGCTGGCAGAAAGCACAAGCCTGTGTGGGTCAGAGACAGAGGACTTTATTTTGCATGGCACGGCAGGTAGCGTGAGTGTCAGCATACTGGGTCCTCAAGCCACACAAGGGCAACACAAATGGGCCTGCATGGATGTAGGAGGTTGCACTGTAGTACAGCAGCCTTAAGCTCAGGAGACCTGTATTTTTGTAATGACCAATAAGCACATCAGCCCTTTAACTCTAGAGGAGACACTAGCTTCCAAGCTAAAAGCAAACCTATCCTTTGTTCTGGAGGGAAATACTATCTCCATCTTCCAAGGCTTTCATTATACAAAAATCTTTGAAAGTATTCTCCGAAAAGAGGTTGGATAAGGCAGGGCTCAGAGCACCTTCTGACAAGTGCTGCACTCCATGTAAGATGATTCTCGCAATCTGACGGACCTGCTCACATTTTAATATGTATTTTGGGTGTTCCTCCCAATCAGAGGCAATGATGTTCCAATGCTGGTGCCCCTTAGAATTGAAGTTTGATTAGTGGTGTAGTCTGTGATCGGACATGAATCCAAGCTACTGGCCACGTACAGGCATCGAACCAACAACCTAGGCCTCAGTTAACTGAGCTAGAAACCACTTACTGGATTAAACTAGATACTGGAAGCAATCATGGATTCCTCCATTGCTTGCCTTGATCCTTCTAGTCTCTCCATCACTGATCCCATCAGCACAAGTCTCATATTAAGCCACCATCTACAGCCCTAGTTATTGCTCTAGTTACTGTCCTCCTCTGACCTGGTGAGGTCTATTGCAATTGTGTCCTCACTTACTCTTCTCTTTCCTTATTGGCTCCTCTTTTTCCAGCTTTGTCAAACTCTAATCCACCAATCATAGAGCTGCCAGAATAAAGTTCTAAAACACAAATCCAGGCACGCCATTGCTCTTACAAACAATCTACACTACCCCACTGACCTCTGGATAAGTTTCAAACCTCTTAGCATGGGACATCTGTCTTTCCATAATTTGACTCCTGATTAAAACTTCAGGTACAACACTCATTTACTCCATCTTACTCTTCCAGCACTTCCATTTGTAAAAGAGAGAGATAATAGTATCTATTTCCCAGGTTGCTGTAAGAATTATATGGCTTAATACATGTAAATTGATTGGGATAATAGTTCATAATAGTTGTTCAAGAAGTGTCTTGAGAATGGAAATTATTTAGCCACATTGAACTGCAACCAATTTCTCCAATACATCAGATCAACCATTTTCTGCTTTCTGAAGACTTTTTGGATACTTTACTTGGATGCTTGACTCTTCTCACTACATTGCCTATACTATTGCCTCCCTCCTCAACATTCCAGTTCACTTTATATACTGAAGGTTAAAATCTTGGAGACAGGGTTTTTATTTTACCCATGTTTGGATTCTCAAGACTATCACATCGTTCAGCATATAAAGGATATTTAATAAGTATTCATTAAGTAGTGATATGCCAGTTCTATTAGGAACACCCTGTAACCAGCAGATTTTTCCATGGTCTTTTGGCTTTGCAGCTGTAACCATGACTTACAAATCTTTGGCTGTCTTTGTCCTCCTTCCTCTCTCTCAGGCTCATGTAGTTCCCTTGCTCAGAATCCCTATAGTTACTGAATAGTCACATAGTACCCTCCAACTCCCGCCACCATCGCTAGGGCTTGAAGAATAAAGGAGTCATATTTGTGTTCTTTCTGATTTTGAAATCTATCAGGCAGACTTCTGCATACTTATTTTTTACTTAGTCCATAAACTCAATGTAGAAATATCTCACCTTATAAGATCCATTTTCTTAGGATATATGTGAAAGGAAGGTGATATTTCTTTGCTGCTCTATTTTGTCTCACCACCCCTTCTTATTAGTTTTCATTTCTGTATGTAATTTCCATGTAGATCCTAGAAAATAAAGCAGGAAACATATTCAAGGACTCTGCTATGGACTTAGATATTATCTTTTAAGAGTGAGTGATTGTGATCACTTTTTAAAGGTGGTATCTGTCAGCTTTCTCCATTGCAAAGCTACTATTTCTCATTTTATAATTAATAAGCATTTGTACAGAGATATTTTGAGATTGTGTAAATATTCAATTTCTTTTTTTTCAAATACATGTATTTTATTATTCTTCATTGAATTATCTCCCCCCCCCCCCACTCCGTGGTAAGACAGAATTGATTTACAGAAAAGAATACAGAAAACACCAAAGCTCCTGGTAGAGGGAGAGATTTCAAGTGGGGAGAGAGAAGCTCTCTCCGTTCCTCTCCTGGTCTTTCCCCGTCTCCTCCTCTAGGCC
>CAUYRH010180252.1:0-10757 GCA_963574655.1 Perodicticus potto
TGGAGACAGAGCCTCAAGCTCTCACCCTGGATAGAGTGCCGTGGCATCACAGCTCACAGCAACCTCCAATTCCTGGGCTCAAGCGAGGCTCCTGCCTCTGCCTCCCAAGTAGCTGGGACTACAGGCGCCCGCCACAACGCCTGGCCATTTTTTGGTTGCAGCCGTCATTGTTGCTTGGCGGGCCCGGGCTGGATTCGAACCCGCCAGCTCAGGTGTACGTGGCTGGTGCCTTAGCCTGTTGAGCCACAGGCGCCGAGCCAATAGCAGATTTTTTAATGGCTACAAGGTATGAAGTTATACTCTAATTCCCTATTTGCAAAGATTTCTGAGCTTCTCTTTTCTATGTGTATTTTCAATGTTTTAAATGGTGTTATATATGTTTTTGTGCATTTATTCAATTTTTTAAACATAACCCAGTGTTGTTCAAATTCTCATTATTACCATTCCATAAGTAACAACCAATATTTATGAATAAATAATAAAATAAGTTGGAATGTATAATTACTTATGTAATTATGTATACATGTATACTTAGTAGGACTTGGACAAAAATACTTTAAGAAACTTCCCTCCAGAATCACCAATTTTTCATACCTAACAATGTTACTGCATGAGTAATCTATTTTTCCACATACACACTAAAAGAGAATTGTCATTCTTTTTAATATCTGTTGTTCTGAAAGGAAATACAGGTGCCATGATGTTGTTTTAACACTCATATTCTTAGGAATTGATACTACAGTTTTTCTCTTTTGTGAATTATATTTATGTAGGCTAAGAAAATTATTTCTAATTTTAATATGTTGAATTTAGTTTTGATTGTTATAAGTATGTCTAATTTTGGAATAATCAATAGTATCACTTAAAATATGCATGGTGTTCATTTCATAGAAAGTTGCTAAGGTAAATGTTCTCAATCTTCTTTATTTATATTCACTTTATTTGTAATCCTTACATGGCAGAGCAACATAATGCAAAGAGTAGAAGAACATTCAGATTTTAGGCTCGGATCTAATAATGGTAAACTATCCACGTGAACTAAACAAGTGAATTATTCTTTTTGTACCTACTTTTGCTTTTTATGGAGACTACCCTAATTATTTTAAATTACTAAAAGTTAATATTTGCCAAGTACTAGAAATATGCCAGGATCAGTGCTAAATACTTTAAATGCTTCATCTCATTTGTAACTCTAAAATAAGTTATAAAATTGTTATAACTCCCAATTTAGAAATGAGGAAACTGAGGCTCAGAGAAATCAAGCAAATTAGTTGAGTGGCATACCCAGAGCATAATCAGGTTCGTGAGATCCCATAGTCAATTAATCTTAATTATTAAACTATAAGTTACAAGAATTTTTTTTCCTAAGACTCTCTGCTATCAATAAACGACGATTTTTCAGACAGGTAACCATAAAGCAAAGAATGCCTATGTAATTCAGTAACTCTACCAGTGGAAGCTAAATTAATTATAACCAATCAAACAACTCCCCCTGCCAGCTAGCTCATGGAACTACAACTTGAGGAACAATGGTACCTTACTGAGAACTGCCAATACACATTAATAATAAATGCCCCATTCTCAATAGATCATATGTTTCTGGAGGGTAATGAGGAAACAAACAAAAACAAATTTATATATGAAATCCTTTTCAAGGACTTCTTGGGGGCATATTTTTGGAAAAGTCAAGTCCCTGACAGTAGAAGAGATACAAGCTGAGAATATGCTACATGAAAAATATTTGTCTTATACAAATAACAGGTTCAGACCATAATAGTTCTGTTGAACAGGCTGCATTCTAAAGATGAAAGGAAAGAGTAGTAAATTGTATCTTAGCAGTGACACGTGACAAAGATCCCGAGAATTAACTGGAAAATATTTGGAGTTTTAGTATAGTTCTAAAGTTTCTCAACTTCTTTACAGTGCAGGTTGTCCCCATACTACCTGCTTCAAGTATACTTCTACTCCATTTTCTTTTCTGTGAGTGTGTACGTTTTTCTTGCATCTTTTCTCCCATACAAAGGCTTGGTTTTTCCTTACAGAGGGTTGAAAATAAACTATAAAAAATTTTTTAATTCTTGAGATTATACATTCTCATGGTTCAAAAAGTATAAAAAACAACAAGATAAAATACATTCCTTCTCCCCACCTTTATGGGTAACTGCTGTTACTTGTGAAAACAGAAATCATTGGCAGGCAGCAATGCCTTAACTGTGTTTGTGTTAATTGGGCTACAAAGGCCTCTTCCATCCCTATTAAGAAGGCTGTCTTGATCACTTTCCCATGACACTATTGCTTTTTTAGTTTGATGGGACCTAATAAAGACTGTTATTCTGTGTTTGACCATCTTGGTTCACGTGGTTCACTGTCTAACAGAAAAAGCACAGGTAAACAGGAAATTAGCTCTCACAGTTATGCATTTAAGGGCCACCCATCTGTGACTCTAAAAGCATTAACTATTTTTAAAAGAGATGGAGTCTCACTCTGCTGCCTGATGGGTCCACAATCCTAACCTGCAGCCTGAAACTCTTAGGCTCCTGAATTGCTGGGATTGTAAGTGTGAGCCATTGTGCACAGTTAAAAGCATTAATTTACTAAGTATATACTAAGCATCTATGCTGTACTAGGCACTAAAAAGTGCAATGAAAGAAATAGTCACAACTACTTTTATTTATTTATTTATTTAGAGACAGAGTCTGAAGCTGTCACCCTGGATACAGTGCCGTGACATCACAGCTCACAGCAACCTCCAATTCCTGGGCTCAAGCGAGTCTCCTGCCTCTGCCTCCCAAGTAGCTGGGACTACAGGCGCCCGCCACAATGCCCGGCCATTTTTTGGTTGTAGCTGTCGTTGTTTGGCGGGTCCCGGCTGGATTCGAACCCGCCAGTTCAGGTGTACGTGACTGGCGCCTTAGCCTGTTGAGCCACAGGCGCCCAGCCAACTACTTTTATTTTTTATTGTTTTTGAGACAAGGTCCTACTATTGCCTTGTTATACCTGCAGCTTGTGGAAGAGAGAAATGCCAACACACTGAGTCCAAATTAAGCAAGGGTGCTTTATGGATCAGCTGGGCTGAGAGTGGGCTCATGCCTCAAAGTCTCTTGACCCCCAGAAGCAGGGGTGGAAACCTTTCATAAGGGGCTTTCGGTAGGGGTTAGGGGAAGTCTCTAATGCAAGCCAAGTTTGACAAGAGCCAACACCTGTAAGGGGAATCTTTACAAGGGGAAGCTGGGGTTTTGCGGCTATTACTAAACTCTTTCAGCTGAGCCTCCCTGTCTTAAAGGGGGAGTGTTGAAAGCCCCCAGCAAGATGGAGTTGGGGCATAACATTCCCCCCTGGCCTTATGTTCCAGTCAAACCCTTGACTCTTTGTCTGAGTCTTGTTTGCCTACCCCTACATAATATGGAGGTCAGGATTGTAGACATAATCAACAATCAAAAGCTAAATCTAGTTGAGGAACATTTAAAGATGATGCATACCGTTTAACATACTTAACAGAATAGAAAGCATACAAGTAGCACCTGAAATATAAAAACATTGCTTTCTATTTTCCTATCCTCTACTTTGCCAAAAAGAAAACCATCTGCCAATCTTCTAAATAATGGACTTATTTTACCAAAAATTATCATCATCATGCCATAAGCAATAGAGGAAACAAACTACCTTGCTCTTCAGGTGAGAGGTCACTATCCTCCTCTCCACTGCTTTCTTGTTCCCGAACCCGATACTTTAGCTCGGCGCCTTCTGCAGCAGCTAATCTATTCAAGAACCATTTACAAATAAATTAATGCTTGTTATTCTTGGATTATTTAAGAGTCTTATTCAACTTTTGAGCCTCATAAGTAAACATCTAAACATTATTAGTATGCTAACCTGATGAGGAAAATAAAAAGCAAAAGAATAGAAATGGATGTAGAAATCAATAAGCCACAAGAATAGCAGAATGGGTGCTAAAATCAATAACAGCAAAGGAAGAAAGCTTTTACTTCATGAATTTACTGATTTTTGCCTTTCTCACTCCTATCTTTTTTTTTTTCTTCACTTCTATCTTTAAAACACAAGTGTTTGGCTTGGCGTCCATAACACAGTGGTTATGGTGCCAGCCACATACACTGCGGGTGGTGGGTACGAACCCCGCCCCGGCCAGCTAAACATCACTGACAGCTGCAATCAAAAAAAACAAAAACAAAAACAAAACAAACAAACAAACAAAAAGCACAAGTGGTAGGGCATTTTATTTTTATTTATTTATGTATTTATTTTTTTGAGACACAGTCTCACTCTGTCACCTTTTGTTTAGAGTGCTGTGAAATCACAGCTCACAGCAACCTCAAACTCTTGGGCTTAAGCAAGTCTCTTGCCTTAGCCTCCCAAGTGGAAGATGCCCACCACAATGCTCAGCTTTTTGTTGCAGTTATCATTGTTGTTTCAAAGGCCCAGGCCAGGTTCGAACCTGCCTGCCTCAGTGTTTGTGGCTGGCGCCCTCACCACTGAGCAACGGGTGCCCAGCCATGGCAGGGCGTTTTAAAAAACCCACAGGGAAGGGCGGTGCCTGTGGCTCAAGGAGTAGGGTGCCGTCCCCATATACCAGAGGTGGCAGGTTCAAACCTAGCCCCAGCTAAAACCTGCAAAAAAAAAAAAAAAAACCTTCATGGAAGAGACATACTTTAGTATCCCAGGTTCAGATACCCTACCTAATCTTCCTACTACCTGCATACCTTGATCATAATCAAGAAATAAGATAATAAAAGTCGCTATGAAAAATCTAGATAAACTTAACCTTTTACTTATTTATACTTATATGAGTAATGCAATGTACTCTGTACAGCTAAAAACAGCACAACTGAAAACACTTTCTAGTCATCAATACTTACTTCTTAGCTAAGATATCTGGTGTCACAGGTTCAGTGGTCTCTGGATCACTATGTGCATCTTCATCATCACCTATCATACTAGGATGATATAAGCACATTGTAATTAATACTTGAGATGTAATCTTTCAATAAGAAGAACCAGGTAGAAAAATATAATTCTATCAACCTTGTTTAAAACATCAATATATTTATAGCTCTGTCATCATCTTTGAGGTTTAACTTTAAATAGTTTCTATTCAATGCAAATATTTAAAAGCATAGTACCAACCAAGAAAAGACTCCAACTGATTAAAAAATATATAACCATAAAGACAGTCCTTCTTCCATATCCATGAACTAAAAACTGAAAATAAAAACTGCAGCTGTACTGAATATGGACAGACTTTTTCCTTGTCACTTATTCCAAACAATATAGTATATAACAACTATTTACACAGCATTTACATTGTATTATGTATTATAAGTAATCTAGAGATGACTTAAAGTATTCAAGGGGATGTACATAGGTTATATGCAAATACAAAACCTGTCTATATCGATTTTAGTGTCTGTGAATTTTGCCATCTAAGGGAAGTTTTTTTTTTTTTTTGAGACAGAGCCTCAAGCTGTCACCCTGGATGGAGTACTGTGGCGTCACGGCTCACAGCAATCTCCAATTCGTGGGCTCAAGCGAGTCTCTTGCCTCTGCCTCCCAAGTAGCTGGGACTACAGGTGCCCGCCACAATGCCCGGCCATTTTTCGGTTGCAGCCGTCATTTTTATTTGGCAGGTCCGGGCTGGATTCGAACCCGCCAGCTCAGGTGTACGTGGCTGGCGCCTTAGCCCGTTGAGCCACAGGCGCTGAGCCCTAAGGGAAGTTTTGGAACCAATTTCCCATGGACATTAAGGGACAACTGTATGGAACATTTGATCATCTGAAAAAAATAAAAATACTACGAAGTTTCATTGAGGGAACAAGTAATGCAAAGCAAACTATGTTTGGTTATAGAATGAGTACTTGTACATCAACCTTATAATTGAGACTAAAGATCTATGCAGATACAGGACTAGGTAAAATAACATAATTAGATCTTAAAGGCCTCATTCAGGAAGTCTGAAAGTGATTTTAGCTTTCCCATTCAACTCTGTAATGAAAAATTTGCTCCCCACTTCATTGTAAAAGTGAACATCATTAATTCTCAAGCCACTTGAAAGGCATATTAATACAGGACCCAACTATATAGAAAAAACTGTATACACTTCCTAGTTAATTAAGGAGACAAGTGCTATAGTTAAGGTTATGCTCCTTTTTCCAAGAGAAGTTGAAATAAACTCATCGGAATTGTCCTATAGAAAATTCTGTTTATGTTATAAAATATACAGATGAATTGTACGCTTGTGTTTGCATATAAAAAGAATACCTTTTTGTATAATTATAGTGTGAGATTCTTAAGTAATAAAATATCATCTATCTATAAAAAGCATCTTTTGGTGGGGTGTGGTGACTCACACCTGTAATCTTAGCATTTTGGGAAGCTGAGGCACAAAGATTACTCGAGGACAGGCGTTCAAGACCAGCCTGGGCAGTAGTGAGACTCTGTCTCTACAAAAAAACATACAAATTAGCTGGGCTTGGTGGTGCTAGTTTACTGGCCCAGTTACTCAGGAGCCTGAGGTAGGAGGATTGCATGAGCCCAGGAATTCGAGGTTATAGTGAGCTATGATAATGCCATTGCACTCTAGACTGGGTAACAGATACTGTAAAAAAAAAAAAAAAAAAAGCCATGAAAGGAATTGATAAAAGCTGAGCACATGTATCCATACATATAGTCTCAATTTCTTACAGAAAAAATAACTTTCCAGTAAATATCTACCACTGATGTTATATTTTAAATATAAACAGTCAAAAATGGGCCACAACTATTTTTTAAAATCATGCCAACTACCACAAGTGAGGAATGGAAGTAAGTGAGGGATGGCCACTACGTTTACTGAAAAGGAAGAAATCCCTGACTTTGGATTGTGGTGCAGAAAAGGTTTTAAGAAATATTTTAGAAGCTGGGGTACAGTGGCATGTGGCTGTAGTTCTAGCAACTTGTGAGGCTGAGGTGTGAGGATTGTTTTAGCCCAGGAGTTTGAGGGCTACGGTATGCCATCACTGTGCCTAAGAATAGCCACTGTACTCTAGCATGGCCAACATATTGAGAATTGTCTCTTAAACAGCTTCTCGGGAGGCTGAGGCAAGAGAATCGCCTAAGCCCAAGAGTTGGCGGCTGCTGTGAGCTGTGTGACGCCACGGCACTCTACCAAGGGGGACAAAGTGAGACTCTGTCTCTTTTTTTTTTTTGAGACAGAGCCTCAAGCTATCACCCTGGATAGAGTGCCGTGGCATCACAGCTCACAGTAACCTCCAATTCCTGGGCTCAAGCGAGTCTCTTGCCTCTGCCTCCCAAGTAACTGGGACCATAGGTGCCCGCCACAATGCCCGGCCATTTTTTTGGTTGTAACCGTCATTGTTGTATGGCGGGCCCAGGCTGGATTCGAACCCGCCAGCTCAGGTGTACGTGGCTGGTGCCTTAGCCCGTTGAGCCACAGGCGCCGAGCCGAGACTTTGTTTCTAAAAAACAAAAAAACAAATGAGAGAGAGAGAGAGAGAAAGGCAAGAAAGGAAAGGAAGAACAGAAAGAAAGACATGTTTCAAAGTATGTACTTATAAATAGGACAAAACAAGAATATAAGTCTCTTTATAAAGCCCACTTAAAAAAAAACTTTTATTTATTTATTTGTTTGTTTGTTGTCTGAGACAGACTCTCACTGGGTAGAGTGCCATGGCTCAAACTCCTAGGTTCAAGCAATCTTTCTGCCTCAGCTTCCCAAGTAGCTGGGACTATAGGCACTCACCAAAACACCTGGCTAGGTTTTCTATTTTTAGTAAAGATGGGATCTTGCTCTAGGTCAAGCTGGTCTGGAACTCCTAACCTCAGGCAATCGCCTGCCTCGGACCTCCCAGAGTGCTAGGATGACAGGCAGTGAGCTCCTTGCCTGACCAATAAAGTCTATTTCTTAACTAAAATTTTCATTAGTACTGGGTTATAGTATCCGTATTTGATTATTTCTTTCTACCCTTGTCGCAATCTTTAACATCTCCATACATATTCTTATTTTTACTGTTTTTGTTAGTATCACGTTATCTTGAATTATCTTCCAAAGTTTTCATCCACTGATTTAAAATAGAGTATTTCTTAACCCTATTTTAATGGTAACTTCTAGTTTGATGTTGTCTTATTTCAATGACAAAATATTTTAGACCTGTAAATATTTGTTTATTCAATACAAGCTATGGACTAACCTTAATTAGGTATTTCTACTTAGAATCGCCAACTTCTTATGCTTACTGTTGCATAGTTTTTGTCTTTATACTGGTTATTGCTATACAATATCATTTCGCAATTCATTTAAAAAAATTCTGAAATGTGTTGGGCGGCGCCTGTGGCTCAGTGAGTGGGCTGCAGGCCCCATTTACTGAGGGTGGCAGATTCAAACCCGACCCTGGCCAAACTGCAACAAAAAAATAGCCAGGTGTTGTGGCAGGTGCCTGTAGTCCCAGCTACTGGGGTTACTGAGGCAAGAGAATCGCCTAAGCCCAAGAGCTGGAGGTTGCTGTGAGCTGTGATGCCACAGCACTCTACCAAAGGTGACAAAGTGAAACTCTGTCTCTAAAAAAAAAAAATCTGAGATGATGTGAAACTGCCCCCCAAAATCACAATGTAATTATCTGAAATACAGTATTACCTAAGTTCAAAAATAAGAACATGAAATAATACTAACTATGAGTTAAAAGATTTAACTCCATGCAGTTATCATTTTTTGCAAAGAGAGTGAGTAAGCCCCTAATTTCTACTTGGGAAGCAAAGGAGCCCAAATCTCATCTTCCTTTCAACAAAGGCTAAAGTCACAAATCTTTGTGCATCATTAGTAGCTAGTGACCGCTGAAGCACAATAAATAAATGTTTACTAATACAATTATAATGTATGAAATGGATTCTATAATTTTAAAGTTACATAATTACTTATAATGTTACTAAAAAAAAATGCAGTTAGGTTACTGACTACTGCTTCAGTAACAAATATAAAATAAAACACAAACTCAAAATAGCTGTCATCCAGAAGCTCATATCAAATGGAAACAAGAAACAACAGGAATGACGTCCATGTAACATTACCTGTGGTAAGGAGTGCTTGGTTCATCTATTTTCATTAAACCATAGTCTTTGTCTGCTGGATGATATGTTGCCAGGATGTTCATTTCATCCCACTTCTGGGATTTTTTACTAAAATTAAAAAGAAAAAAATATTTCCCAATGCAGTAAAAGATAAACCTGCACATTTAGAATTCATACTCAAATCCTCTATTTCTACTTCTATTTATTTATTTATTTATTTTTTTTTCTGAGATAGAGCCTCAAGCTGTCACCCTGGATAGAGTGCTGTGGCATTACAGCTCACAGCAACCTCCAATTCCTGGGCTCAAGCGAGTCTCTTGCTTCCGCCTCCCAAGCAGCTGGGACTACAGGCGCCTGCCACAACGCCCAGCCATTTTTTTTTTTTTTTTTTGGTTGCAGCCGTCATTGTTGTTTGGCGGGCCCGGGCTAGATTAGAACCCGCCAGCTCAGGTGTACGTGGCTGGTGCCTTAACCCGATGAGCCACAGGCGCCGAGCCTCAACTTCTATTTATTAACATCTATTTTCATATATACTTCGTTGGAACAGAAATTGACTCAGAGTAAAAGCCATTAATTACAATAAAATATTTTATATAACATTTAGTACCCACATGTTAAAAACGCAGTATTCAGAATCTACATCCGGCCCTCAAAACACTATTACATTCTTTGGCATGCTTAGTCTTTCTACAGTCTATAGAATAAATAATTACAATCAAAATCCACACATTCCCTGATGTCTGCAGTTAAGAATTTCTGATCTTAATACTGGTAACTAATATTAAAAAAAAAAACAAGAAAAACCACACAAAAAACAGGATCAGTGTATAGGAAGGATAAAAATAAATAATAACAGAAATATTTCCTTGGTACAATTTCTTCAGAGATATTCGCAACAATCAGAACACAAATATTCAGAACATAAAACTACAGAGAAAATTTTGTTAAACTCAGATAACACTAAATAATTAGATTGCAAGTAAAATTAAAGCTTAATTTTGGATCTGAGAAATGGTACACTCAGATTTACTTGAAAAGAAATAGAAACGCTGTGTAATTTAGGAATATCAATTAAAATCCATTCAACAAAGTACGCACACAACTACTCAAGTGTTAAATTGTTACAAGTGTAGTTTGCAACTTTGTCATGTACTTGAAAATAAAATTGCTTTGAAAAGAATTAATATAAATGTTACACTGATTCAAATCAACCTTTTTGCATTTGGTTTGGTGAGGTTTTATTGTAGGTATCTTCAATTTCCCAGATCCTAAAATGCCCTTTAAAAATGACGTACTTCCAGGGTGGCGCCTATGGCTCAGCGAGTAGAGCGCCAGCCCCATATACCGAGGGTGGTGGGTTCAAACCCGGCCCTGGCCGAACTGCATCAAAAAATAGCCGGGCGTTGTGGCGGGTGCCTGTAGTCCCAGCTACTTGGGAGGCTGAGGCAAGAGAATCGCCTAAGCCCAAGAGCTGGAGGTTGTAGTGAGCTGTGACTCAACGGCACTCTACCAAGGGCGATAAAGTAAGACTCTGTCTCTACAAAAAAAAAAAAAAAAAAAAAAAAAAAAGAGGTAGGTCAATTTTCATATTAAATGCCTAGCACCAGGGTTTAAAATGGGTTTGTTGGTTTTAAAAATTATAAATGCCCACGCCGGGCAAATTTTTTTTTTCATGTGATCTT
>CAUYRH010180255.1:0-27628 GCA_963574655.1 Perodicticus potto
CCAAACAACAATGACGGCTGCAACCAAAAAATGGCCAGGCGTTGTGGCGGGCGCCTGTAGTCCCAGCTACTTGGGAGGCACAGGCAGGAGAATCGCTTGAGCCCAGGAGTTGGAGGTTGCTGTGAGCTGTGATGCCACAGCACGCTATCCAGGATGACAGCTTGAGGCTCTGTCTCAAAAAAAAAGAAGAAAAAAAACAAAATAAAGCAATGAAAAGAAAAATTTATAAAATTCAATTCTCAGAAGTCTACAGGAAAACTAAAACTCCGCTTAATCCAGTAGCAATGTAAATTTATACAAATCTGTAGGAAGATAACTAGGCACTAAGACACAAGGCAAGTACTAATTACCTCTATAAACTCAGCATTCCCAGTTCCACAGAATTCATCCTAAGGAGGTAACCGATGAAGGAAAGAAACCATGTATATAAAGATGTTTGTCACCGTGCTGTTTATAGTAATGATAAACTGTAACACAAGAGGAACATTTCAGTAGATTATGAAAAATAATTACAAAGTCTCTGTAACAACATGAAAAATGGTTTACTTCTTAATATAAAATGTAATGAAAGGAAAACATGCAATTGTATATGTATTATATACAGTAGATGCAACTCATGCACTCAGATCCAGGTGAGGCTTCAGCATCAAAACCCTTCCTTAGGCCAAATAATTCCAGAGTTGGCATTAATCAGCCCTTCTCCTTACATGTCCTTCTTCCTAGCCCTCCCACTCTTGTCATCCTCTGCTTTCTTTATTCCATTTTAAGATTCTTCTTTACCTCTCAATACCACCACTTCCCAAAGGGTAAGAAACTGTGAGAACTACGAGACTATAAAACTATGCGAAAACTCATTTTTGTAACCACCTACCCCAAACAGCCTCTATCATAGTGATTTTCAGCCCGTGTGCTGTGGAAATTTTTAAAGATTGGTAATTAAATTATTTTCAAAAAAGTTCAAAGCGTAGTAAGTATATTCTTTTTTTACTCTTTCTTTTTTTGATCAACATCATCAGCGGAAGTTTAACTATAGGTTCATATGTGCCGTGAGATAAAAAAGGTTGGAAAACACTGTTCTAACAAGTTCACTAAAGTCATGATTTATTTCATTTATTTAATGTAAAAATATATATGAGAGACAATGCAGAGAAATAACAATGATTTTTTAAATTTCCTTTTATGTCTTACTTTAGAACTTTTTTTAAAAAGGTGAAGCCAGTTCCTGCACAGGATTTCACTGGGGTATCTGGAAACAAGCTCTGGTCATTTACTTTCCATATAATTAAGCGCATTTATCTGAAGTAAGAAGGTTTGTTTATAAACTGGAGACAAGTCACTCTTGGGAAAAAGTAAGAAAGGGCCCTTATTCTATAGATGCTCTAACTTCTCCTGAAGCTGCAATAGTCATGTAAATGAGAAAGAAGACAAAGACCCAGACACCAGTCTAAGCTTGACTGTGCTGTCCACCGTCGCTGGCAGAGGTCTGACCATGAGATACAGGGCCAAGGATCTGAGCGCCCCAGGGTTCTCGACACCCACACGTTTTTTATTGTAAGCTATGATGAGCCTAAAGGGCCACACTTGGCAGGGTAGCGTAGGACCTATCTTGGATATAATTCAAGTTCACAGTGAGGCTTCATTTATTTCCTTTCTTCCTATTGTCAGTAATTCTCCAAAATATTCCAGTGTTAAGATACGGCTTTTAAAGGAATTCATTTTGAATAACACAAAATTATATAATTATGTTACAATTCCATTGCAATTTTTAACAGATCCAAGTCTGCTCCATCATTATTAGGTAATAATAATTGATAATCGTAATGACAGCTAACATTGATAGTTTGTTTACCACATGCCAGATAACGAGCTAGGCAACTCGGAAGATGATTAGGCCCACTAGTCTGCTAATTCATGTGTATTACTTATTTAGCATTAAAAAAAATTCTAGGGTGGTGCCCATAGCTCAGTGGGTAGGACGCCAGCCATATACACCCAGGCTGGCAGGTTCAAATCCAGCCCAGGCCAGTTAAGCAACAATGACAACTGCAACAAAAAAGAATTGCCCGGGCGTTGTGGTAGGCACGTGTAGTCCCAGCTACTTGGGAGACTGAGGCAAGAGAATCACATAAGCCCAAGAGTTGGAGGTTGCTGTGAGCTGTGATGACACAGCACTCTACCAAAGGTGACACAGTGAGACTATGTCTCAAAAAAAAATTCTAAGAATTTCAAGTGACCCACAGTTTGGAAGCTGATAAGTCACATATAGCTCCCAGAATATATGATGGCTGCGCACATCCCAGAGCAATGCCCACATTTCCACATGCCAATATTAGGCAGGAGCTGAAATTTGAGGTTCCTTTGGATAGGGCATGTGCTTCCTAGCTCAACACAGTCCCCTCTGCTCCCTATTGGGTTTATACCAGCCTCTCTATTCATTTACCTAGCTCACCTATCAACCCCCATACTTAGACATGATGCCTGCAATTCAGACACCTGCCTCTAGAATGGTACAATTCCAATAAGCAGACATAATACTACCAGGGACATTAAAGATCATATAGCCTAATAGTTTCCCCAACCTTTTCATTGCAATGAAGTATTTCTTCTAATAAAATCTCACACAAAGGCCCACCTCTAAACAAAAAAGAGGAGCTCTTCAGGCTGAGGATGGAGAAACTCCCAAGAAATACCCCACCTGCTTGGCTCCGCATCTATCCCCTATACTCCTCAACACTTTAGGGAGGTTGGCAACACAGTTCGACCCCGTCATTCCAAAGTGGAGTGGACAAACAAGGGATATCATCTAGCCTCAGTCACACAGCCAGTTTGTGGTGAAGACCAAAGTCTGATAAATAATTCAGTATTTGGCAGTTCTTCCCATTAAAATACTGTTGAATTTTTTTTAAAAGTGTTGAATTTATTCAAAGTAAAAAATAATAACAATGACTAATAATGATGGATAACTATCCATCTACTTCTTTTTTTAAAGCTGTCTTGTCATTCCATGTTATATATCAGCAGGTACCCTTATTAGAAAAGCTTTAATAGTCAAAAATAAAATCATGACAGTACATGGTGTTAGAGCTGAAAGGAACATTGAAACTTTTTTTCATTCCACCTCCTTATTTTATAGGAGGAATGTGCTTGAAACCGATTTCCCTCATAAGTGCTCTAAGTCACCGTCATGTTCAATGTATCAAGTACGTACTGTTACATCTGGACAGGATGGTCAGAAGCCAGAACTTCCTAGTTTAACCAGTTCCTCTATGAAAATCAGGAGTAGTTAACATATAAACTAAAGCTGTGATTTTTTTTCTCTTTGTAGATTTTCCTCCATTTTTGACATACATGCTCTCAGCTGGGAAATCAAACATCTCTTTACATCAGAAAGTGCGTATATAAACTTATGGGGAGATTGCTATCTCCAGGCTGAACTTTTCCAAGAGAATTCAAGTCAAGCTCTCTATTGTCACCAAGTTTTATCTTTAAATTTCCAATTCATTGCATTGTAGACCAATGCTTTGATAAAATACAATAAAATAAAATTACTAGGCAAATGAAATTTTAAAAGACATAAGATACAAACTCATTTTCATTATTATAAACATAAGATTACTCTACCAAGTTGCTGTAACAGTTTCTAAATGCCTGATTCCTATTCCTGTACTTACCCCAACTTGTACCATTAACAATCACTTCATGCACTGATCCTAGAGCTCCAGAATAGCTCTGGGGCAAAGCACCCAGGTGGTTGGTTTAGATGCCGGGTGTGTTAGTGAGGCCACCCATGTGAACCAGGTAATGCTTCCACCATTTAACCCCAGCCCCATTCGGCCATTTGGAAAATTTGGTTGTGGTCCCCACGTGCCTGGGGTGCGGTCATCACAAGGTCAGTTCATAGGAAAACAAAGTACGCAACCTTCTGATTGTACTACTTAGAGAAGAGCAGGGAAGTGTCAGAGCACAGGAGGCTTGTAAAATGAACAAAGGAATTTTAAGAGTTCATCCTAAAAGCAATGGGAAGTTGTTTTTTAAAAAAACAAAAACAAAAAACTTGGAGAGCAGAGTGAGAAAGAATGAGGGAGGGGTGGGGAAAGGAAGAGCTGAGAGAGGGAAGGAGCCAGGTGGGTGGGGTCTTGGTGTGTGCCACACCTTTTAGGGGCAAAACCCAATTGTAAGAGGGACAGTTACCTAACAAATGCAATCAGTGTAACCTGGTTTCTTGTACCCTCAATGAATCCCCAACAATAAAAAATAAACAAAACTTGAATCATAGTTGGGTTTTAAGAAAACAGGTCTGCCTGCAATATAAAGCATGGCTTGGAGGAAAACAAGATCCATTAGGAGGCGTGGGGAAAGTTTCAGAAGAAGCTGAAGTGGCCTGAACTCAGGAAGCAGCAGCAGGTATGGAGATACAGCTTCGAGACGAAGGCAGGCACACTGTTATTGACTGGATGGGGGTGACAAAGTGAAGGGTGGAATCAACAGTGACACCCAGGTTTGGGCTTGAACAATCAGATGGCTAGTGAAACTATTCCCTAGGATGGAAGCCCAGAAAGAGGAGGGGGTGAAAACAATGAATCCAGTAGGACAGGCCGCGTTTGGGCTTCCTGAGCCTGTACTATTGCTCATGATGGTCTATTACGTGGATTGTTCTGCCCTTAGGTTCACTCATCAAATCACAACCATAAAAGGGCTTATTAAAAACTTTGAAGCAACACGGGGAAAAAAAATGTATTAAGTAATATTAGGTAAAGTAATAAAAATGCAAATTAAAACAAGGTAAAGTTCTTCCTCTGTTAAATTGGCAAAAAAAATTTTTAATTAAAATACCTAAACTGCCAAGGGTGTGGGAAGGCTGGCACTCTCATACCCTGCAGGTGGCAATATAAATTGGTACTAACATTTTAGAAGAAATTTGGCAAGATATATCAAGAATCATTTTAAAAGTTTGTATCCTCTGACCTATCCTATGACCCTATAATTCTACTTCTGGAAATCTATTCTAAGGAAATAACTCACAATGTGGGGAAAAGCACTGTGTAAACATACACAACATTTTTTATCACATCAGAAACTGGAAAGAAATAAAATGTCCAATAATAAAAGAGTTTGGTTAAACAAATAATGACCAAGGTATTTGCTGGGTTCTGGTGTATAAAGAAAATTATGGCCATGAAAACTGCTCAGTAAGGAAGAAGAATGTTTAGGTATATATGTATAATATGTCTGCTAGTATCCCAATTACGTAAATAATTTCCATAATCAAAAGACTAAAAGGAAATGATAATTATTAGGCTAGTGTGGTGGGTCCATAGATAACTTCTAAAATTTCTTTAATGAATTTCCCCAAATTTATTATAAATGTTTAAAATGCATATGTAATAGAAATCATAGTGTATTATGAAGAAAAAAATGTTAAGTGAAAAAAGTAAGACAAAAAATTACATCTGTGGCTCACTCGGCTAAGGCACCAGCCACATACACCTGAGCTGGTAGGTTCGAATCTAGCCTGGGCCTGCCAAACAACAATGATGGTTGCAACAAAAAATAGCCAGGCATTGTGGCAAGTGCCTATAGTTCCAGCTACTCAGGAGGAAGAGGCAAGAGAATCGCTTAAGCCCAGGAGTTGGAGGTTGCTATGAGCTGTGATGCCACTGCACTCTACCCAAGGCAACAGCTTGAGGTTCTGTCTTGAAGAAAAAAAAAAATTACATCTATGTTAGTTACGAATAAATATGTTCATGGACCAAGAATGGAAAAGATTATAGGTAAAACAAAATGTTTGATTTGTCTGGATGAAAGATTTTCAAGATTTTTCTTATAATTATAATATTATTAATATTTATGAAATTATATTCATTTTAATCCATCTACTCAATCTGCAAAACCCATCTTAAAGACTTCCTCTTTTCTTAAGGCTTTCCTTATCTTCCGACTAAATATTAGGGCTTCTTCTTCAAACCACTAGTACTTGATTTTAGCTCTTGTCATAGTGATGAAATGGTCCTCAAACTTTACTGAATATCAAAACATCTGTAGGTGATTTCTGGGCATCACCCCCAGGGTTTCTGATGCAGAATACCTAGGTTAGGGTCCAAGAATTTGCATTTCTAACAATTTCCCTAGGGATGCAGATACTGCTAGTTTGGGGACTGAACTTTGAAAAGTCATTGTAGTGACAGGTGCAGAAGCAATAAGATACCCACCCCCAGGACCGTGTCTATTCTTTTCCTTCTTCAATCCTTCCCTAGGGCTGATCAATCCAAGAAAAGAGATAGTTAATTTGAAATGTACCACTCAGAACATATCATGACCTGGGGCACATAATTGGTCCAAAAAGCAGGCAAGATACTATCCTAGACCAATCAGGGCCCTTCCCCATGATTTTTCAGAGCTGTTAATATACATGGACAGAGCCTGTCACTTATGAGCCTTCCTGCAGCAGACTAAAGTCAGCACATAGAGAGAATGCAGATAAAATACAGACTCCCAAAGGTGTTTGAGCCTGTACCAATTTGGACTCTTTTAGATAAAAGCAGCAGATATTGGACTCAAAACATAAACAAAATGAAAATAGAAATTTTCAAAATTAAATGTCTCACATAAACCAAGATAAAGTGGTCTCTAGGCCTGGCTGGTACAGCAGCTGAACAATGTCACAAATACCTGGGTTTTTCCCATCACTTTACTCTTACTACTTGGGTATCGTGGTTGGCTTAGTCTAATCATTACGGTGGAACATAAAGGATATACAAGTGTTAGACAGGGAAGGGCAGTGGGTGCAATCCATACAGCCTGCTAACCAGTTAACCACGACTCTATTCCCTTCCCTCCCCAAGCCTGTGGCTTCAGCTGGGGTCCTACCCTGGTTCAAAGATGGAGCTGTGACCTAGACCTAAGCTCATCAGGGCGCTGTCTCCTCTCCCTACCACTATGGTGATTGGCTGAGCAATGAGCACTGACCCAGTCAAGAGCCAGCTATGCATTAAAAGGCTTTTGCTAATAATCCTAGGAAGGAAGCTATTCTCTATTTCCCTTCAGGCATGAGCCAGATAGGTAGCCTACCAGCTGCTAGAAACCACCCTGCAAGCATTGTCCTGTCTGAGAATGGAGTCCACCCAGAGAGAGAGAAACTGGGTGCTGAGCCCCTGGCCCCTGGGCCTTCTTGTTCCTCTTCTCTTTCTTTGCTTAAGTCATATGGAGGCAGCATTTTCATCATGTACAAATAAAAGGGTAATAATTGATAAGTCCTACTCCTCACTCTTCCTGCTCCAATTGGACAATGTGCTTTTCAAAAGCAAAATGTAGATTTTACCTAAATTGTGTCTCCAGTGATTATAATAGTACTGGCTTATAGAGGTACTAAAGCAGAGTTTCTTAAATGGGCCTGAAGTTGCCTCCAAAAGACATTTGAAGCAGGCCCCAGGGCTCTGGGATTGCTAGGAGAGCCTTTGTCCCTTCCCTGGGCAGTTACTTCTGTAAGGCCAGGACCCTTCCTGTGTCATGAGCAGAGATGCACAGGTTTTGCTCATGAAGGCAGCCACAGTGTGGCTTATAACTGAGTGCTAAATTTGAAGGTTCCCAGTTAGAACTATAGAAGCCACTTTTACCCATCCCAATGCCCACATTTACACCAAAAAGGCCCTGAAATGCAGCCATTTCCACAAAAGGTGCTTATTTTCAACTAAGAAGAGGGCCCTTCTTAAATATTTTTTATAGAAACCCAATATCAAAACTAAGGTCAAGGGCCCTAGGATTGCCATGCACCTAGAACTTGTGTAAATTCTCATATTCCAACAGACCCTCATTCTTGGAGCACAGCCTGGAACCAAGAGCAGAGAGAGAATTACTGGAATGACTTGAGTTCCCTTGGAAGCTGATGGACAACCTCACAGCCCTCTCCTTTGGGCTCTAACCTAGCCTGGTTACAAGAGGCTGTGCCCCTCAAGTCCCAACATGTTCCCAATCCATTAGAAATGTTTGCCACAGAGAACTTCACTTTCTCCGCAATGAGCAGCCTAGAAGGGAGTGCTCAGGCTATTCTTTCTGGGGAAGGAGGTTTAGCTGATTGTTCTTACAGCAAGCGGTGAATGCTTTGTTCTTGGATGGCATCTCAGCATTGTGAGGCACTGGGTTGCTATAATTCTGACCTCTGCTACTAAGAGGTAAGTCAGCTTGAACATATCGATGTGGGGCAAGGAGGTGCCTCAGAAAGTATGGCTGTAATTGGAGAGGGTGATGAGGGCTAAGACAGGGTCCTGTGCTGGAAGAAAGGACAGCACGGTTGGAGATGTTGTGGGGGTGGGATCACAGGGTGCCAAACCTGCTCAGCAGCCTGAGTCCTTCCAGCACCACCCACGTGGCCCCCACCCCCCAGCTCCCAGCATGTCCTTCTTCCCTCCTTGGCTGTTAAATTCTAAGGCAAGGAGATTCCAAATGCTGACTACATCTTCCTTGGCCCATCTCAGCTTTTGGCAAATAAATTAGTGCCATTCCCCAGAAAGCTTTTCTTGAACTTCATAAAGTTAGCAAAGAGGAGAAGTGTTAACAGTATGATCTGTTGAGTCCCAAATTCTAATCCCAGCCCTGACACTAACCCAGCTTTTTCACTCCATGAAGTTCTGCCAAAATCAAAAGAGAAGGTCTGTGCCAGACACAAGTAGTTTCAGCTGAACAAGCACCCCAGGGGTCATGGAGCACTGCTATGTTCGCAAAATGCTCTGCTTCAGAACTGGCTTTGGGCTGCCGGTGGCAGTGTATATGGACGACACAGTCAAAGGAACGTGGCAAGTATTTTTCTTTGGTAAACAAATATTTCAGTGTCGATGCTGAATTAAATTGGAATCTCCAAGAAGGGAGATGACACTCATTTATTAAAACAAGAGAGAGGCCAGGTGTGGTGGCCCACACCTGTAATCCTTTTTTTTTTTTTTTGAGACTGAGTCTCACTTTGCTGCCCTCGGTAGAGTGCTGTGACATCACAGCTCACAGCAACCTCCAGCTCTTGGACTTAAGCGATTCTCTTGCCTCAGCCTCCCCAGTAGCTGGCACTACAGGTGCCCGCCACAACGCCCAGCTATTTTTTTGTTGCAGTTTGGCCAGGGCCAGGTTTGAATACGCCACTCTTGGTGTAGGGGGCCGGCGCCCCACTCACTGAACCACAGGCGCTGCCCAACACCTGTAATCCTAACACTCTGGAAGCCTGAGGCAGGAGGATTGCTTGAGGTTCGAAATTGGAAAGCAGCCTAAGCAGGAGGGAGACCCTATCCCTACACAGACACACACCCAGCATGGAGGAAAGAGAGAGAGGGAAAGAGAAAGAGAGAGGAAAAGGAAAGAAAAATTAGCTGGGCATGGTGGACCATGCCTATAGTCCTAGCCACTTGGGAAGCCAAGACAGGAGGATCTCTTGGGCCCAGGAGTCTGTGGTTGCAGTCAGCTACCATGCTGCCATTGCACTCTAGCTGGGGCAACAAAGTGAGACTGTCTCAAAAGAACAGAGGAAAAGATAAGGTACAATTCTGGACTATCCTCTTCTTTTTTTTTGGCAGTTTTTGGCCAGGCCTGGGCCAGCACCCTACTCCTTTGAGCCACAGGCGCTGCCCCTGGACTATCCTCTTCTAATGAGAGGCAAAATCATTTATCCTCAACAACTGGGGAAAAATCAAGGTTTGGGGGAGACTCCCAACTCTTGAGTGTCTTGCATTTAATTACCACAATCAACCTATAAATCAGGTGGTGTTATATCCATTTCCCAGATAAGGAAGCTGAGGTTTAGAAAGATAGCCATGTGGGGCAGCGCCTGTGACTCAAAGGAGTAAGGCTCCGGCTCCATATGCCAGAGGTGAAGGGTTCAAACCCAGCCCTGGCCAAAAACTGCAAAAAAAAAAAAAAAAGAAAGAAAGAAAGATAGCCATGTGCCCAAAAGAATGTGTAAGCAAACTTGGATATAATGAAGTTCAAACTATATAGAAATATTCATACTTTGGCTCGGCGCCTGTGGCTCAACAGGCTAAGGCACCAGCCACGTACACCTGAGCTGGTGGGTTCGAATCCAGCCTGGGCCCGCCAAACAACAATGATGGCTGCAACCAAAAAATGGCCAGGCGTTGTGGCAGGTGCCTGTAGTCCCAGATACTTGGGAGGCAGAGGCAGGAGACTCACTTGAGTCCAGGAATTAGAGAGGTTGCTGTGAGCTGTAATGCCACGGCACTCTACCCAGGGCAACAGCTTGAGGCTCTGTCTCAAAAAAAAAAAAAAAAGATAAGAAAAAGAAATATTCATACTTTGAAAAATAAGGAAAAAATGATGTTGATTCCTATACATTTGTATAGGATTCCAGAGTCTGGGAAGCACACTTCCATGTATTATTTTCATGTCCTACTCAGAATGGCTCTTAGAGAAGGATAGTAAGGTTCCCTTGGTGAGCCAGGAAAACTGAGAGTGAAGGAGAAGAAATTTGACACCTGGAAACTAAGATTTGAAAATAGGACTGAGTCCAGACCCAGTTCCTTTTTCATACAGGGAGGCTCTATTAAAAAAATAGTTTTGATAAGAAAGAGAAGGGCACTCCCAGGAAAGAGATGGCTGGGCGCAGTGGTTCACACTTATAATCCCAATACTCTTGGGAGTCCAAGGCAAGAGGATAGCTTGAGGGAAAGAGTTGGAGCCTGAGAGAAAAGGGACCAGGATAAAAGGCCCTGAGGGAGAGGTTAGATTCTAAATTTTAGGGTGTACAGCAGAGAGTCTAAGATCCACATGGACAGGTTATACTGACACACAGGGTGTCATGGCCACATGTGCTGGGCCTGGAGCCAACCTACCTGGATTTGAACCCAGATTCTGCCATTTAGCCTACTGTGCTTCAGTTTCCTCTTCTGTAGATGGTGATAATAATAGTACTCATGCCTCCTTCACAGAGAATGTTGTGAAGAGTCAATATAGGAAAAGTACTTGGGAGAGGACCTGAGGCATATAGATTATTATTCCTTCTATTACTTCTACTGCTGGAGAGTCTTGGGGATGCGGCTGAGCTGACAAGGTGGTCTTAGAATCTCCTGTTGCAAAGTTTGAACCCAAAGAAGCAAAAGTGTTGAATAGAGGGCCAATTTTAGTTGAACAGGATAACAGTGTTATTTTAGAATGATGAATCTAGCAAGAGTGTATAGGCCTCTCTAAGACCTCCTCCAACACCACCCTCATCCAGGTTAGGGCCATTCGTGAGGACTTTCTCCATCACCACACTCACTGACACTGTGGGACGCTGTAATTGCCTGTCAGTTACCTGCCTCCCAGTGGACTGTATCTGTGTTACCGGTACCTCTAATGTCTGGTATGGTATCTGGTACTTAGTGGGTGCTCAAACAAATATTCCTCTGATGAATGAATGAAGGAATGAAGTGAAATGATAGTTTAGAAGGGGAAGAATCTATAGGGAGATCAGCCAAGAGGCGGAGAAAAGTAAGAAATGTCAAAGGCATTTGGAACAAAGGACAACTAGGACTTTGTGAATGACAGACCATAGTAGTTCATGGGAAAGAATAAGCCTTGACTCTAAGCCTGAGCTCCTGAGCATAGGAAATGGGCCTGCTAAAGATGAGAAGACAGAAAGGAAAAGTTGGTTTGAGAGAGAAAATTTGTCCTTGACTTTGCTTGCCCTTGTTGAGCTTTACAGAAGTTGCCAGAGATGAAAATGGGGTATGGCATGAGAGGTACTAGCTGAAATGGGGATCTGGGGAGAACCAGTTTAGTAACCATCGATGAATGCCTCTTCTGGGAAAGAGATAAGTACCAGGGGAGTGGTGGGGCTAGCCAGAGGACAGTGGGGGAGCCTTAGGGCAGAGAAGGAGCTCAGGTGACAAAAAGGAGGACCATTCCCAGCTTGCCAGTTTTGACTAGGGCAGCCCCACCCTGCTGGTGGAGCTAGCTTGAAAGTCAATCCTTGGTCCTGCCCAGATACCCTCTTTCACTCTACCTCCTCACCCTGCCCTTCTCTGCTCTTCCCTTCCCATGATTGCCCTCTCTTTTCTCTGCTTCACAGAGAAAAACATAAAATAAAATACAAGCCGGTAAAGTGGCTCCTGGACACAAGCAATGGCCCTGTTAAAAATGAGAATCTTCCTTTCTTCTCAATATACACTTGGCCCAATTCCTGCCAATGGAAGAACTGACAGAAAGAAGATAGGTTTCTATGAGAAAGCCGATTTAGTTTAAAGCACAAAAATAATAGCAAGCCATTTCATTTTGCGCTTTGTTTTGTTTTGTGGAAACGTTTTATGACAATTGTGCCTTTTGTGAACCTATAACTTCTTGTTTCTGAGTTTCTGCAAGAGAACTGCAGCTGCTGGGGTTCTCAGGAGAAAGAAAGCACAGAACCATTTCTGTGCATTCCTGCCTCCCCCTGGAAAATCAGGGCAAAGAAACTAATGCTCCTTCACACTGTGATACAACAGAAAGAAAATCAGCTTCAAGGTGGAATAATCCTAGGTGTGCTCTGCAATTAATGGGCTAACTCTTTACCTTTCTGAGCAGGTTTCCAGCTGATCAAATGCCACTGATAATGATCTTACCTGAGTAGCCAGTTGTTATGATGAAATAAGGGGTTAAGTACTGTGTCCAAGGAGGTGCTCCAGGTACACCAGTTCCCAAAAGATTTTGGTGTTTCTCTTAGGAACTGCTCAGGCTTCTGCTACCTGCAAACTTCGGAGGGTCTACAGAGGAGGGGCAAGCTAGGGGTTTGTTTTGGAGAGAACTTTCAGCCTAATGGTTTCAAGCAATTTTCACTTCAATTTACACATTTGTTCAGGCTTCAGTCTTATTTGACTAAAATGTAAAGAAAACGCATATTTGGAATGGCCAGAAGCATCCTGGCTTCCTAAACTGATAACACCCGCTGGGCCCACATTTAACCCTATCTCTGAACAAAATGTCTATTCTTGCCAAAAGAAGGCCCAGAAAGCCCAAACGGTCTACCCCATCAAGTGGTACACTTGCTTGGAAGGGATCCAAGCATGTGGGAGTCCTGACCAGCCAAAAGCACCCAAGCCACTTTTGGAGAGAGCAGGCGGAAGTGAGAGCTCTGATTTTCATGTTAAATCCTCATTTGGCCTCGGAAATGTTAAAAATAAACTTTCACCTGCATCTGATTTTCCTCTTTGTTATTGCAGCCATTGTCTGTTTGAACAAAGAGGTAGTAAGAGCCTCTTTGAGCAGTTCACAGAGTTCAAGCCAGAGCCCAAATTGGAGGGACACAGATGTTAATGAACAAGAGGACAAGCAAGAGTGCCGCTGGGAATCAACAACTTCCCCAGGATTTTCAGGCCCCTGATGGCAGGCTGGGGGCTGCAGACCCCATTGTTTTCTGCCAGCAGCCCCACCTGGCTCTCAGAAGGACTTGCAAGTGGCCTGTGGGGTTCCCTCTAAGCAACTTGATATTAGAGTGAAATCTTGATGATTCAGTCCCCATTACCTCAACTCTTCCCTCCCACTTGCTTGCAGATCAGAGGGTCTCATCAGATCGAGGGGTGGGTTACAATAGGATGAGAAACCACAAAGTATAGTATTTATTTGTTACCTTGGAAGCAGTGTGTGGTAATAAAAAGAGCCTGGATTTAGGAACTGGATAAACCTGTATTCAAATTTTATTCAGCTGTGTGACCTTGGACAAATTACTTAGCCTCCCTGAGTCTCAGTTTGCTTCTCAATAAAATGGGAATAAAATACTGTACTGATTAAGCCAATGCCAGCTGCTGTAATAAACATACACTAAAAACATGTAAATTGCTGCTATGAAAGGAAGCTTTTTTCTCATGTATATAAAGTCCAAAACAGGTGTCCCTAATCTATGGTCCCCTCTTCTCCAAGAGGGAATATATAGATGGCTGGGCTCCAGCATTTTCTAAACATGATCTTCAAAGTTTCCAGTCTCATGGGTGTTAGCCCAAGGGTAGGGGCAGGATGATGGAGGACTCAAGTAAGCGGCAGTGTTTTATGCCAGGCCTAAAGTATCACGACATGATTTCCACTCACCTGCTAGTGGCTAGAACAGTCCCACAGCTGTAATTGCTTGCAAAGAACAGTGGGAAATGAGGTCCAGCTATGCACCAAGGAAGACAGGGAAACGAGTTTGGTAAACATCTAGCTTGTTTTTGCCATGTACACCAACTTTTCAGGAACAGTTTTTAGCCAATGTTAGTTCCTGTCTTCTTTCTTTCCCCACGGCCAAACATTGGCCAGAAACAATGAAGGATGCTTCATTTGTAACAACACAGCTCCTGGAGCACCTACCCCTTGAGATCAGGCTGGTCTACCCACAACAGCCTCACCAAGTCCCTGCCCTTCCACAAAATCAGAAGGCCCAGGGTTAATCCCTCAGGTCAGAAAACCCTATTTTAGTAATAACTGGGCAACTTTACATTTGGTTGTCCCTATATTTCTATTACAATTGATGTTTAAAGCCTTCAAGTAGATCACACAGTCTCCTGTGGGCATGTTCACCACCATCCTTCTGCATCACATCTGCCTTGCTTCCTCCATTTGCTTGCCTGGCTCTTAGATACATTTGGGTTTGATGCCCCAAGACCTGAAGGCTCGCCGGATTTCCATCCAGGGCTCCCACATGCACCCCCACGACCTCTGCCATGGCCCCAACTCAGCCACCCAGATCTGTGGCTTTGCCCATACCCTGAGTCACACCTTGCCTCTGCTTCCTCTTTCTGTACACAAATTTTGTGACCTCCCCCTAGTACTGCCTTTGCCTCACTCCAGTGTTAGTTTCATTATTCTCTTGGATGTCCAGCTGGGAGACAGGATTCACAAGCAACATCCTATTGAAAATCTGCTGGTTTCACAGTGTATGAGCAGATGTGGTTTCACCAACTTGGAAGAACTGATCTTTATATAGTGTTGGCAAGTTAGCATTAAGATATTATTTCTAAGAAAAATATGTCTAAATGCTGAACTCCAGATGAATTTGACAAGCCAATCCTTTCATAACTTGAGGACCAAGAATGACTGGGGTTCTGATACGGTGAAATCTCATGGAATTTGAAGACATACAGACTTATATTTAAATCCAGGCTCTGCCACCCAACAGCTATATGATTTGGGGGCAAATTGCCAAAGCTCTCTGAAGTATGTTCTTTATCTGTAAAAAGAAGAGATGATCTTGCTTAGAGTGTTGGTATATGATTTAATGAAAGTATATGTACATAGCTCTTAGAATTGTGGCTAGAACATAGCAAATACTCATAAATAACAATTCATATATGTGTTATAAGGAAGAATTAGGACAATCTGTAATATTTGTTACATTTTTAAAACAACTGCATGCATAAGAAGTCAACATAAAAGTAATTTTAGACAGAGCCTCAAGCTGTCTCGCCGTGGGTAGAGGGCTGTGGCATCACAGCTCACAGCAACCTCCAGCTCCTGGGCTTAAGCAATTCTTTTGCCTCAGCCTCCCAAGTAGCTGGGACTACAGGCACCCGCCACAACGCCTGGCTATTTTTTGGTTGTAGTTGTCATTGTTGTTTGGCAGGCCTGGGCTGGATTTGAACCCGCCAGCTCTGGTGTATGTGGCCGGCGCCTTAGCCACTTGAGCTACAGGTGGCGAGCCAGAAGTAATATATTTTTATTGTGACAAATGGGAAAGGAGAAAGTTAAAAGAAAAAAATAGAAATCAACCAAAATTTCACTTCTATAAAAACCTATATTAATATTTTGGTGCTTTTCCTCCCAATATTTTATTACGTACACATATAGTTTATGGAACTGGAATAGGCTAGATGCAATGCGATTTTATATTCAGTGTTTTTCCCTTAAAACATACTACAGAGGGTGGCACCTGTGGCTCAAAGGAGTAAGGCACGGGTCCCATATGCTAGAGGTGGTGGATTCAAACCCAGCCCCAGCCAAAAACCACAAAAAAAGACCTAAAAACATACTACAGAATAAGTTTTTTCAGAAAAATTCTTCACAAATATGAGTTCTAAAGGAATTAAAATGTAAAGGAATGTTTAAACTTCAATAATTTTATTATCTACTCCTTAAATGCTGAACATTTTGCTTACTTCCTTTTTTTTGTTTTGTTTTGTTCTCATGAACACCACTTTCAGGACCTGCACAGTGGCTTATGCCTGTAATCCTGGCACTCTGGGAGGCCGAGCCAGGTGGCTCGCTTGAGCTCAGGAGCTGGAGATCAGCCGGAGCTATAGCCCGACTCCCTCTCTGCTAAAAAAGGAAAAACTTGCGAGGTGGGCAGCGCCTGTAGCTCAGTGGGTAGGCCACCAGCCCCATATACCGAAGATGGTCGGTTGGAACCGGCCTTGGCCAAACTGCAACAAAAAAAATAGCTGGGCATTGTGGCAGGCACTTGTAGTCCCAGCTACTCTGGATGCTGAGGCAAGAGAATTGCCTAAACCCAAGAACTGGAGGTTACTGTGAGCTGTGATGCCACTGCACTCTACCAAGGGCGATAAAGTTTGACTCTGTCTCTCAAAAAAAAAAAAAAAAACAAACAAACAAAAAAAAACTTGCCAGGTGTTTTGGCACGCCTATAGTCCCAGCTACCCTGGAGGCTGAGGCAAAAGGATCACTTGATCCAGGAATTTGAGGTTGCGGTGAACTATGATGATGCCATGGCACTCTACCCAGGACAACAAAATAAGACTCTGTCGCAAAAAAAACTTTTACATATAAAATTCTCAAATTTTAACTTGGTGCCTGTAGCTGAGTGGCTAGGGTGCCAGCCACATACACCGGAGCTAGCGGGTTCGAATTCAGCCCGGGCCTGCCAAACAACAATGACAACTATAACAACAACAACAACAACAACAAAACATAGCCGTTATGGTGGGCGCCTGTAGTTCCAGCTACTCAGGAGCCTGATGCAAGAGAATCACTTAAGCCCAAGAGTTTGAGGTTGCTGTGTGCTGTAACACCGTGGCACTCTACCAAGGGGGACAAAGTGAGACTCTGTCTCAAAAAAAACTCAAATTTTTATTTTTAAAAATTTTATTTTTATTTTTTATTAAAAATAAAAATTTGAGTTTATTTGTGTTTATTTACGTGAGACAGTTTCTTAGTATTACCAAGTAAAGGGTGTGCACAACTTTAATTTTCTTGCAACAGTCAGTCGAGTATCTCTTTAGAAATGCTATAGAAAGTTATAATCTGAGATGTTTTTAAATTCACGTTATTGTCTTCCTGTTCACTTCTGTAAGGAGTCCAAGATGACCATTTGCCGGCATGTTCTACTTGCTACTTTGGCGAGTAGACAATGTTCAAAAGCTACCTACCCTGTGTGCATTTTTTTTTTTAACTGTGCCCAGTTTCCTTTTAGCAAGCTGTCCCTACATGTTTTGTAGTCTTGATGGGATGCCAGAGTTGCAAGGGTCACTTGAGCAGGAGAGAAGATGACAGGCAGCGTGGCAGGTGGAGAATCCAGCCACAGGAGTGCGAGCATCGAGTTGGGCTCTGCCCCAACCACCAGGTGAGAGCAGGCCCAGGAGAAGGCTCCACTTTGGCTTGTTGGGAGTCCAGCAAGTGTGAGAGCCATTGGATAATGCTGTGGTTCTTCTTTTCCTTCCCTTAATCCCTAATCAGACACAGAGAAAGCTCTTCTTCCCAGTGCCAGGTGCAGAGAGCGTGCCCAGGACATCTGTTGAGATGACCATGGAGGGTGATGATGGGTTATAATATGCACTGTGTAACTATCTCCTTTGGCTTAGTCCCCACAAACGTAAGTCCCTAAAAAAGTCTACGTGGGGGAGGCGCCTGTGGCTCAGTGAGTAGGGCGTTGGCCCCATATACCAAAGGTGGTGATTTCAAACCCAGCCCCTGCCAAACCGCAACAAAAAAAGAGCCGGGCGTTGTGGCCAGGCGCCTCTAGTCCCAGCTACTTGGGAGGCTGAGGCAAGAGAATCGCCTAAGCCCAAGAGCTGGAGGTTGCTGTGAGCTGTGATGTCACAGCACTCTACCGAGGGCGACAAAGTGAGAGTCTGTCTCTAAAAATAAAAAAATAAAAAAAAAGTCTACCTGGATGAGCCTGGAGCGACTCTTTGTTACGCTAGGCTAGTCTGCCATCTAGTGGGGAGAGAAGGGATCTGGGAAGCGGGAGGAGACACCTGGTGGCATTGGGCCGTCAGAGCAGGCTGAGTCTGCAACGCAGGTCAAGACTGGTTGGACAGGTCAGGGGATTCATGGAGCAGGCTGGTGGGCACCCCAACAACTGGGGAGCCTTATGAAGGAAGCAAGGGCTCAAGAATAATTACAGCTGTTTCCGGACCACTTGCTACCTGCCAAGACTATACAAAGTGCTTCTCATACTTCCAACATTTTAGTCCTTCCAGAAAGCCCCTTGTAAGGGTGCAGAAACCAAAGCCCAGAAAACCGAGTTGACACAACTCATCAGTGGCAGAGGCAATCAAATCCAGAATGTCTAACCTCATAGCTTGAGTTTCTAGGGACATTTCTAGAATTATAGACTGAAATCTCCTTCTTTTCCCTGACTCCCAACTCCCACCCCAACCCTAAGCTATATATGAAAAGAGGGTGGTTTTATATATATTCACTGAGAGACACAGCCCCATTTCTACCTCCTGCACCTCTCTTGAGTCCCAAAGTCTCTGACCGCAACCGCCATTGGTATATGGCTGTAAAGTATATTGGTAGTTAAGAGCTTGAGTTTGAGTTCCAATGTGAAACAGATACAGAATGAAATCCTGTGTGAGCTTTTGGAGGTCAATGAATTTCTTAGAGTCTCAGTTTTATCATCAGAAACAAAGCGGGTGGATGCCTAGTATTTGGTTAAAATGAAATACTATACGTGAACTAATTTATATAATGTCTGACCTACTAATAGCGATTATTAACTACGCACTCCCTATTTTTAATATTTTACTCATGGTAAAAAATTGGGCAGCGCCTGTGGCTCAGTGAGTAGGGCGCTGGCCCCATATACCTAGGGTGGCGGGTTCAAACCCAGCTCCGGCCAAACTGCAACAAAAAATAGCCGGGCATTGTGGCAGGGGCCTGTAGCCCCAGCTACTCGGGAGGCTGAGGCAAGAGAATCGCCTAAGCCAGGGGTCCTCAAACTACGGCCAGGGGGCCACATGCGTTGGTGTGAATTGTATTTGTTCCCATTTTGTTTTTTACTTCAAAATAAGATATGTGCAGTGTGCATAGGAATTTGTTCATAGTTTTTTTTTTTAAACTATAGTCCAGCCCTCCAATGGTCTGAGGGACAGTGAATTGGCCCCTTGTTTTAAAAAGTTTGAGGATGCCTGGCTAAACCCAGGAGTTGGAGGTTGCTGTGAGCTGTGTGATGCCACGGCATTCTACCAAGGGCAACAAAGTGAGACTCCATATCTAAAACAAAAAAACATAAAATTTATTTTTTAGATACTTGATTTGAGCATAAAGAAGGTAAACATATTGAATTTCCTAAACAAAAAGGAAATGTCTTAGGAAATGTCCTGGATTGATGATTGAAAATATATGGAGATTATAGTTTTTACCCCATTGCCTCAGGAACTATTTCCAAACTAAACGAAGTAAATAAACTTCATTGCAGTATGAATCTCATTACTTTAATAAATAAAGCTAGAATAAGTTTTTGGCCCTAGAGACGTTTAGGGATATTTCTTCCCCAAATCATCAAATTCGTTTGTTTTTAAGGCTTTCAAATTTGAAAATAAAGTGAGCTTGCATATACAAATTTTAAAGCTAAAAAACCTTTTTCTGAAATGCCTGATGTAAAAGCATAGGAGTCCTTCTGTATGAATATAGATGAATTGGGTGTTTGCATATCAGTGTGCAGTTTCTTTTTTATTTATTTTTATTTATTTTTTATTTTTTTGAGACAGAGCCTCAAGCTGTCACCCTGAATAAAGTGCTGTGGCATCACAGCTCACAGCAACCTCCAACTCCTGGGCTCAAGCAAGTCTCTTGCCTCCGCCTCCCAAGCAGCTGGGACTACAGGGGCCCGCCACAACGCCCGGCCATTTATTTTTTGGTTGCAGCCGTCATTGTTGTTTGGCGGCCCGGGCTGGATTCGAACCCGCCAGCTCAGGTGTACGTGCCTGGTGCCTTAGCCCGTTGAGTCACAGGCGCCGAGTCCACAGTTTCTTTTTTAAAAAAATAAAATAAAATATACTTTGGACCCTAGGACCATTTTTAGGGAAAAATCTTCTCCAAATCACCAAATTGTTTTCTTCTATACACTTTCAACTTTGCACATAACTTAATCTAGCAATGTATAAATTTTAAAGCTAAAACAACTTTTTCTGAAGTACCTGATGTAAGAGTCCCACATATGAGTATGGATAAATTGTGTGTTTGCATACCTGCATGCAATTTCTATTTAAATCCTCCAGTAAACATTAAAAAAAAAAAAGGAAAAGTAGACTTCGGGAGAATTACTTTCAACAGGTACATACCAATGGGGGAGATCAGAAACTGTTACGGTCTCTGATTCCACCCCACTGGTATACAACTGTTAATATGAAGTACGCAAAATAAACTACATGTTGGTTCAGAGCTTAAGCTTGAGCTTTAGAGTCAAACGTGTCCAGATTAAAATCCTGGCTGCAATACCTGCATGATCTTCAGCAGGTTAACGCATGTCTTTTGGTCTCAGTTTTTTATCTGTAAAGTGGGAGGAAAATGACTACTGTTTGCTAAAATGAGTATTACACACGAAACGATTTATATAATGTCTAACCTACGAATGGTGATTATTAAGTATGTGTTCCGTATTTTTCATATTTTACTCAAGGTACACCTAAATTCATGATAGACATAACATGAGATTTATTTTTCATGTATGTGATCTGAGAATAGAGAGTAAACATACTGATTTCCTAAACCAGAGGGAAATGTCTACGGAAATGCCCTGCATGAATGGCTGAAAAGATTGGGAGAATATGCAGGTCTAACATAGTTCACTGCTATGCCTCAAGAACTATATCCAAACTAAACCAAGTACATAAAATTTAATGCAGTGTGAACCACATTGCTTAAATGAATAAAATGAGGATAGAATTTAGGCCCTAGAACCATTTTAAGGGATATTTCTTCTCCAAATTATTAATTATAAATTGTTTTCTTTTATACGCTTTCAACTTCACAAATAACTTTACCTACCAATGTGTACTTTTTTTTTTTTTTTTTTTTTTTTTTTTTTGAGACAGAGCCTCAAACTGTCACACTGGATAGAGTGCCGTGGCATCACAGCTCACAGCAACCTCCAATTCCTGGGCTCAAGCGAGTTTCCTGCCTCTGCCTCCCAAGTAGCTGGGACCACAGGCGCCCACCACAACGCCCGGCCATTTTTTGGTTGCAGCCGTCATTGTTGTTTGGCGGGTCCAGGCTGGATTCAAACCCGCCAGCTCAGGTGTACGTGACTGGCGCCTTAGCCCATTGAACCACAGGCACCGAGCCCCAACGTGTACATTTTAAAGCTCAAAGAACTTTTTCTGAAAAACCTGATATAAGACTAGAGTAGGTCCTACACATGAATATGGAAAAATTGTGTGTTTCCATACTTGTGTGCAATTTCTATTTAAATATTCCAGTAAAGAGAAAAAAAAGTGAAAGTATACATTGGGAGGATTACTTTCTTTTTTAAAAATTATTTTTAATGTTTCATTTCATTGTATTTTCAGATTAATATGAGGGTACAATTAGGTTACAATGTTTGCATTTGTCAGGTAAGGTCCCTGTTGTACTTGGGTCCCAAACCCATCTCGCCCATTAGGGGAGAGCACACCAATCCCCTTCCCTTCTCCTCTCTCCCCTCTTCTTTTTTCTCCCTCCCCCCAACTTGAATTAAATTGAATTTTTCTCTTGTGTGGGCACGTATTAGTTCATCTGCTGGTTTCATATTAGTATTGAGTACATTGGATATTTGATTTTCCATTCTGGTGATACTTTACTAAAGAGAATGTTCTCTAACTTTATCCAGGTTAATACAAAAGAAGTAATGTCTCCACCTTTTATGGCTGAATAGTATTCCATGATATACATACATACACCACAGGAGAATTACTTTCAACAGGTGCATACCAATGGGGGAAGGGCAGGAAGAGACAGTTACACCTGAGCAACTCCACAGGGCATTTGTTTTCCCCCAAGGCCAGGAGACCACTGGATAGGAGTGAGGGAGGGTGGCGTGGAATCTTGTGTCCACATTCAACAAATATTCAAATGTCCTAGAAGACATTTTATGGTACTTAAACTTTTGAAGTTGTTTTACCTTCTTGGTCATGTAATATCATGTGTCTCATTTCAGATTACCCACTTATAAAGTTTGGTTCCAAATCTTGAAAGGACTTTTCGTGCTTTTCAGAAGCAATGGTTGGGGCTGGCCCCGGGCTACCCAGCCTTGTCCCAGACTGAAGGAACCAAACTACCCTTCCAGTGAACACACAGGGCCCAGGCGATCCTCCAGCCAGTAGTCACTCCCCATTTGCAGGACCCCAGTTTTATTTAGAGAACAGCAGTCATTCTTCCTGCATGATCCACCCAGATGAGTAATATGCCAACTATTTTTAGTTTAGCATTTTTTTCTTTTTCTTTTCTCTTTTTAGAAATTTACCCAGGCCCATTTCCCAAGTCTGAGTTGTTAAGTTGCACAGAGATTATTGCTAGAGAGATTTATAGTTTGAAAAGGAGACTGGTACTCAAATGCACTTTGATTATGATTTCCCCCAAGAAGTGAAATTTATCTGCAACATCATTTATTCAATAAACACTTACCCCTTCATGCCTTAAAAGACAAAAAAGGCTGAAATTTGGCAGCCCCAAGTCTCAGATCCCAGACTGCCGCCACCTCTCACACAGGTGCCACCATCCCTATCTTTGCTCTGTTTGCTCCCAGGACCACATGTTGGGGTTCCCCCATCTAACAAGTGGACATGTTTTCACCCTTAAGGTACCCGTTGCTGGTTATTATTTCCACACACACCCCCCACTTAAAACTATGCAACTGTTTTTCTCTTTTCTTGTAATGAAAAGATCAATTAATTTTATGTACTCATTTAGTCAATCAACATTTACTGATCATTTATTATGTACCAAGCAGTAGATTAAAGAGAAGTGTAAGTCACTCACAGCCAGGAAGAAAACTAGTAATTAAGATGATTACAATATAGTGTAGAAAATGCTAGCCAGGTTCGGCGCCTGTGGTTCAATGGACTAAGGCGCCAGCCATGTACACCTGAGCTGGCAGGTTCGAATCCAGCCTGGGCCCGCCAAACAACAATGACGGCTGCAACCAAAAAAAAAAACAGCTGGGCGTTGTGGCTGGCGCCTATAGTCCCAGCTACTTGGGAGGCAGAGGCAGGAGACTCTCTTGAGCTCAGGAATTGGAGGTTGCTGTGAGCTGTGATGCCACAGCTCTCTACCAAGGGTGACAGCTTGAGGCTCTGTCTCAAAAAAAAAAAAAGAAACGAAAATGCTAGCCAGAGACATAGAGGTAGTGTGGGGCCCTCTGTCATCTCCTCTTTCCACTTCCCTACCTTGCCTCCAGTTTCCTGGACTTAACCCACTGTAGAGTCTTTGGGTTTCTCTTGGAGCTAAAGGGTTGGATAGCTTTCCTGCCCTGGTATGACAAAAACCCAACCACAAACTGAAAAGAAGTCATAGTGGCCTTTGAAGAGTGGATCACTCCAGTAAGAAAACACATAGGAAAGAAGCAAAGTCCACAAATGTATTACCAGTGCTGGTGCTACAAAAAATGCCGGTGCAGTGGATAAACGAAGAACAGAGGAATGAATAAGTAAATAATTGAATGATGCTCCGATAGATGATTTAATGAATGAATCCAAATGAACTTCCAATCTTGAAGCAAAACTGGATTTTAGAGTTTCCAGGGCTTGTGCTTGTTCTTTGAACACCATGTACTCCAGAATGCTCTCTACACATTCATTTTTTAAAAATTCAAATTACTTAAAAGTTCACTGGGAGTTTTGCAATGCCCTTGAGAAAACTGGAGCTGCCTAGGGGAATTTCAGAACCAGCGCTGGTGATCACTCACTGGGGAGAAAGTTGAGTGGCCTCCCATTCACATTAGGAAAGAAGCTCCAAGTTCCTCAAGTCAGGTTCCTTTGCGGGAAGTTGGCTGTTGGAGAGAGAGTGAGCTACAAATGGTGATATGAGTTTGGGGCTTCTCATTTAACCAAACAGGTGCCCTATCCTTGTCACTAACTGGAAAGTTCAAATTACTGTATCAAATCACCAATGCAGTGTTTCCTACCAAAAAGAGGGCTGCAAGAAATCCTTTTTTGTTGCAAATAATTGCACAGAAACATGTACATGTGAATGTTGTGTTGCAAAGAGGAATAGAATCAGGGAGGAAAGAGGCTGTGTGGCCAGGGCCTGTCTCAACTGCTGCTGGTTTTCTATAAGTCCTTGAAGGCTTCCTTGTGCTCCGAGATAAACTGGCTGAAGCTTTTGACTTTGGGGTTTAGTCGATGAGTGAGCTTAACATCACGATCTGGCTTCATTTGATAGAAAAGGCACATATTGGCTATTTCCTCTGCCGCAGGGAATCCCAGCTTCTTATAAGCTTCCGGGGTGATCTTTCAAGAACAAATAAAAAGGCAAGAAGGTTATAGCCCACATTTAAAATTGTTTGAAAGGATATCATTCACCTTAATGCTGATATAGGTCCACCGTTCTTTAGCCTAAATCCCAAATCCAAGAAACTCTAAAGTTTTTTTCCGGCTCGGCGCCTGTGGCTCAACGGGCTAAGGTGCCAGCCTGAGCTGGCGGGTTCAAATCCAGCCCGGGCCCACCAAACAACATTGACGGCTGCAACAACAAAAAAAAAAATGGCTGGGCGTTGTGGTAGGCACCTGTAGTCCCAGCTACTTGGGAGGTGGCGGCAAGAGATTTGCTTGAGCCCAGGAATTGGAGGTTGCTGTGAGCTGTGATGCCACAGCACTATCCAGGGTCACAGCTTGAGGCTCTGTCTCAAAAAATAAATAAATAAATAAAGTTTTTTTCCATAAGCTATTTGGCAGCAAATTGACTTTTTTGAACTAATTTGGTGACAAAACCTGATCTGAGCTATATGAAGCTATTTAAGGTCTTTAATTATTCCATTTAGTGGAAATATTCAAATATTTTTCTGCAGAACTATAGATATGTTTGCTTATAAGTTCCTGCCCCATCCCGTACTGATTATATTACATAATATATAGAGACAATAACCTATCTAAAATCTGAAAGCTTCTGAAAGCTGAATTGTTTGTAGCCCTGAGGATAAGGGATTGTAGATCTATCCCAACCTCATTCCAATACCACCGCAAGGTGTTTTCATCTCCACTTCCTTGTGGGATCCCCCCAGCAGCCTTCTGAAATAGTCCACCCCGCTGCATGAAGCTTCCCTCCAGCCCCATCTAGTACCAGGCTCTTCTTCTCACTTGGCTGATTCATCCTCACTACCCTTCTTGGTTTCAGATTTGCATTCTGCCTTCAATCATCCCAGGCTCTGCCAGGGCCAGGCCCCAACAGAAATCGAGCCCATCCCACACCTCCTGAGCGACCTCAAAATCCACTCCTTGAATCCTTGCTGACATTAACTAGATTGATAATCCCCCTACCGAATTAGCAAAGACCATTTCTCACTATCTGATCCAGTATTATCTCTCCGTAGCCCACAGAGTGATCACCTCTGACCTCTCAATTCCAGTTGGCCTTAAAAGACACAAACAACTTATGTAAAACAATGATTGTCACATGCCTTTCTTAATAATGACAAAATCAAAAACAACCTAGAAGTCAAACAGAGACATGATAAAATAAATTGTGGTACTACTCTAAGAATATGATGCAGTTATTAAAACTAATGTTTTTGAAGAAGTTGAACAAAATAGAAAAATGCTTATAACAATTAAGTGAAAAAGCCAGATATAAAATGATACATTTAGTGTTATTTTAATTTTATTACATATAAACACACACACATCTGCATGTATACGGGTTTGGGGTTTTTTGTTTGTTTGTTTGAGATAGGGTCTTGCCCAGGCTAGACTGTAGCTGCATCACCATAGCTCACTGCACTTCCTTCTCAAATAGGTAGGACTACAGGCACCTGCCACAACACCTGGCTAATTTTTCTATTTTTATTATTATTATTATTTTTTGTAAAGACCGAGAGAGTCTCACTATACGTCCTCAGTAGAGTGCCGTGGCATCACACAGCTCACAGCAACTTCCAACTCCTGGGCTTAGGCGATTCTCTTGCCTCAGCCTCCTGAGTAGCTGGGATTACAGGCACCCGCCACAACGCCCAGCTATTTTTTTTTTGTTGCAATTTGGCCGGGGCTAGGTTTGAACTCACCACCCTCAATATATGCGGCCAGCGCCCTACCCACTGTGCTACAGGTGCCACCCAATTTTTTTATTTTTAGTAGAGGTAGGTTCTTGCTGTTGTTCAGGCCAATCTTGAACACCTGATCTGAAGTGATCCTCCTCCCTCAGCCTCCCAAAGTGCTAGGGTGACAGTCATCAGCTGTGATCCAGTATTATCTCTCCTAATACCACTAGTGCCTGGTCTGTGTCTGTATATATACAAGAAAAAGTCAAAAGAATAGGCCAAATCTTAACAGTAGCTATCTCTGAGAGACTGAACTATGTGTGATTTTTATTTTGTCATAATTTTTGGAGTTTTCTATAATAAGAATTTGTCATTTTTGAACTCCGACAAAAATTTTAATCTTTGAGTTTGGAAATAGAAGTATCTGTGTGAGAAGCATGGAAGATGACTTCTAAAATGTCTGTCTCCTTGTGTTTCACTTTCATTATGTGACTCTGATACCTAAAGTGCTTCAGTAAAATAAGGAGATTTTTGAAGGAAAGGTATTTGTTCTGTTGTGTCTCACTTTCTGGAAGAACCATCTTCCTTTTGGAGAATTCCAGTTTCACCCCCTTGAGGCACATAGGAGGAAGTCAGAATTCCAGGGCTGGAGCGCCACCTTGTGGCCAGATGCATCCCTCCCCCAAATTAGCACAGTGCTTAGAGCAGTTGTAAGGAACGCCATTAACATTCTGTAGGCTTTTCAGCCTCTAATGCCCTAAAACTTTTGGCGCCAGAGAAGCTTCAGCTGCGTTATGAAACACCTTGCATACTTGGTATGCTCTTGAACATTCAGAGTCCAGGTATATGACTGAGAGACGTTTGGGAGGTTCTCAGCTATCCAGAAAAATATCCACCTGTCCTCTGAGAAAGAATACACACACGTCCCATACACCGACACTCCTTCCTTTTTATTTCCTTCCTTGAAGAGTTCAAACTCCACAGGACAAAACTAATATAAGATCCAAATGCAGGCTCGGCGCCTGTGGCTCAACAGGCTAAGGCGCCAGCCACGTACACCTGAGCTGACGGGTTCGAATCCAGCCCGGGCCCGCCAAACAACAATGATGGCTGCAACCAAAAAAAAACGGCCAGGCGTTGTGGTGGGCGCCTGTAGTCCCAGCTACTTGGGAGGCGGAGGCAGGAGACTCGCTTGAGCCCAGGAATTGGAGGTTGCTGTGAGCTGTGATGCCACAGCACTCTATCCAGGGTGACGGCTTGAGGCTCTGTCTCAAAAAAAAAAGAAAAAAAAAAAGATCCAAA